>MU224311.1:692188-711231 GCA_018584345.1 Thuja plicata | reverse complement strand
CCCCCCTCTCAGTGTTTCTAACAATTGGTATCAGAGCTCTGGTCCTCTAAAAGGAAGTTTAACCACTTGAGGAGATCATGGATTCAAAAGAAGTAAAACATCTGAAAAAAATCCTGAAGCAGCCGTTGAAGATCTTGAAAGATTTGAAAAATAAAATGAGGAACTTAAACTAAAAATTGATGGCTCTCAAATTCTTATCAAGGAATTAAGGAAAGATCTGAAAGATTCCTTTACCAATGATTTCGGAAAAATGGTCAAGAAGCTGAAAGAAGAAAACATGTCTTTGAAAGATAAAATTGAAGATCTGAAAGAACAACTTACAGATAACCTAACAACCATTGAAGAAAAGACCAAAAATAGAAAACAATTAAATGATGAACTTATGCATGTGAACTTAAAAATCTTGGAATTAGAAAACATCAACAAAAAGATAGAATCTGAATTATTAGGAGAAAAAGATAAGATTGACAAACTACACACAAGTTTTGATCTGATTCAATAACAACTATATGCACAAAAGTTAAAAGGTGATACCATTGGTATGGGATACAATGTAGCTCAAATTGAAATCAATTCAATGCAAGAAAGAAAGAAAGCACAAGAAGCATCTAGTGAAGCTAAGAAAGAGGAGAATATTGCAGAGACTAAAACTAAACAACCTAAATATGAACTCAAGAAAGTTAACAAAACTTGTTATGCGTGTAACAAGCATGGACACTTGGAAAGAGATTGTAAAGAAGTAGAACCTTTTAATGGTTATTGTTACTCCTATAATAATTTTGGTCATAGGGCTATTCATTGCAAGAAAAATCAAAGAAATCAATCACATCTGAACCAAAGAAATCAAACTCAATACAATTAGAGAAATCAACCTCAAAGAAACTTGCAGAACATTACATGTCAGATATGTAATTACAATGAACACATAGCTAAGAAATGCAACATGATGAATAATAACATTAGACCTCCTATCATTTTTCATTCATGTGGAAAAGCTAGACACATCTCAAGATTTTGCAGGTCAAGAACACAAAGACAAGAAAATCCTAAAAAGTCTCTTTTTGAAGAATCCGGAGAAATTAAGTTTGTGCAAGCTAAAGCTAATTCATATAAAATATGGGTTAAAGTAAAGAAATATAAAGAAGAGAACAAGGTAGTATATGCATCGTAGTGGAGGCACCTTCTACTTCTAGATAGTTGACCCTCGTGGTCTTAGGGGGAGCTATTATAGCTCTCAACCCCTGCGTGGCTAGTATACTCACCTCTGAGTATGCACCTGTTAATTAATGTATGTAATCAAGAAATAAGGTTGTATGCATGCATGCATTTCCTTTACTTCACTCAGAATAAAGTTTGAAATTCTCTTTGTAAACCGCTTTATGGCAACAAGAATTAAATGCAATAAACCTTTATATAAATTGGTAAAAGATTTTTTAAACCTCACTTTTCATTCAAGATTGAGCATTCAGAGGTCACTTGAGCATTGAGCATAAAACACTACGGGTTAATGAATTGGTTGGTTTGTGAATGGATTAAAGACAGTAATGGAACACTAGCAGTCACATCATTTCTGAATCACCGTGGAACCCTACTTAATCAAGTTGCAAGTATGGCAACCCTTTTTATATTTGACATTGCTGAAAGGAAGAGATTTGTCTTTAAGAAGCATCCATTCAAGTCTATATTAGATGATGTTGAAGGAGAATTCTCTAAGACTCCACTTGGATTTGTACACATGGAAGACATTCACGTGTACATCTACTATAAGAAGGAAACCATTGGGGACAACAACATAGAAACTATCATGGCTTCAATGATGAAATATAACTATTCATTCAAGGATGAATACGTGTATCTCACTGATAACCCTATCTTTGCGTATTATAATGCGCATGAGTTCTATGAGCTAGAATGGGTTAAGATATTACTAAGCATGATACATGATGACCTATATTAGATTGGTGAGGTTCCTGTCTGCATCACTACAGACCTAATTCATGAAATTACTAGAATTCATAAGACTAGACCTATTCTTCCTACTAGTAAGGATGTTAAAAATCAGGTTGACCATGTTTGCTTATTTAGAAGTGATAGGCACGGCATAATAGTTGATCCCATTGAGGCCGATGACATCAAATTGGTTACTATGATTCTAGCTTACAAGTTCTAGCATGCAAGGAGACTAAATAGTGTATCCATAGCTAATGGACTCACAGAAATTAAGATGGTAAAGGATAATACTCAATATAACCTACTTGAGATATTTTGTGCATAGCTAATTAATTACATTAGAGGTGTCAAGCATGACAAGAGAAAAATATTTATATTTTTCTCTTTGGTCATCTATCTCTACTTCCACATTGTTGGTAAAGTTACCAATCTTTACCCAGACAAGAGTAAACCTACTATGTCTCAGGTATCACTGAAGGCTACATCAGAAAGTAGAGTGAAGGATTCAATGGACATGGAGATAAAAAAATTCAGGATCAAAATGGAGAAAAGGTTCATGATACCAGAAAAGATAGTTGATAAGTACAAAGACACTATATGCTTCATGGTAGAAACTGACTGTGCTAGCATGGAGGCTATTGAGCCTAGAACAACCAAATGGATTCATCCCCTTGGCTATGAAGTTGAAGAACACATGTTGGAAGGATATGCACAATTTCTTTTGTTTGTGCCTAAAGATCCAAATGAACCAAGATGGGGAACATATAGACAAAAGAAAAATCAAGTCGATTATGTCTTATATAGTGCTGCCAACAAAAGGAAGGCATCAAGGATTACCTCAAATATCCTAAAAGTTTATCAGGTTACACAAGAAGACCTAAATAGAGCTAGGGAGGCTAAGATTTCTAAAGAAATTGAGAAAATTCCCACAGAAGTGAAAATGGAAAATTATGATGAAATGCCTAAGAAGAAGAAGAAGAAGAAGAAGAAGAAGAAGAAGAAGAAGAAGAAGAAGAAGAAGAAGGTACATCGGTGCCATCAACCACCATTTATCTAGAAACCTCTCCACCTTTTGTACCTAGTAAGTTAACCAGAAGGAAGAATCAAGCTCCTACAAGTCATCCATCCTTAGGGACCATAAGGAGAAAAGTAAAGAACACTCAATCCCCTCCTAAGGTAGGATTTAGACCTAGTCTAACAGAACTAAAGAATACAATTGTTAATGAAGGAAGACTAGAATCTATCAAGAATGTCTATGAAAAATACCAAGAGATAGACAAATTAGAAATTCATTCTATGATCATCTCTCACATGATCAAGTTCAAGAGGATAGTATTGGAACTTAAAATAGTCATACCAGACATGGTATGGAACATAATTGATGTATTAAAAAGGCAATAAATTGAAGAAGATATGAGGATAAGAGAAGAAACATTAGATAGTATTCTTCCAGTGTGCTCACATAATGAGAAAACCATTCTATTTGATCTAGTAAATCCTCATCTCAGAACCAAAACAAGGGTTCTCCATATCATGAATAAAGACTATGATCTAGTTGTTGAAGAGACTCAGAATGCATTTGAGTGAGTATTTTTGGATAGACATATGTATCAATCAATGGCACCTATAGCAAAGGTAACTCTAGTTCCTCCCAAATAGGTTATAGAGCCAGTGATTCAAAATGCACCTAAGACAAGTCCACAGGTTTCAACACCCTCAGTCTCAATACCTTCTAATACAGTCAAAGATTCAGGAGAAACTATTGTAATTGATGATATCAAGAATTGGATGACCTCTTCTGACAATGATATGGAAAAATTTGAAAAAGAATTTGTAAGCACTGAAGAGAAAAAGAAGGTATGCACTGATTACACATCTTTACAAGATGAAGTTCCCTCCAAAGATTCAACAGATTTGAATAAAGAGGAAGACAATCAAACTAATGAAACACCAATTATGGAGATCCCAATAAAAATTTAATGTATGGATACTGGTTAGAATACTATATTCACCCCATCCATTCAACCATCAACTTCATTGTTGTCAAGTTTAACTCCTAACTCAGCAAGTCTCGATGCATGGGGAGAAGAAGACTTGATCAAGATCAGTGTCCTAGCCATGGAAAAAGCCAAAGAGAAAAAAGTTATGAGAAACCCTCTCTTTTTGGAGTCAATGAAAATTTTGAATGAACTAGTGCCTGCAGACAAGAAAGTGGCTAAAATTCAGTCAGTTGATGATGTAGTTAGCATCCTAATGAGCTTTAAGGCACACTTTACAAGTTTAGTAGACTAAGCTACTAAAACTATAGAGGATGAGTATAAAAAGGAAAGATTTAATTAATTGGTAAAGAATTTTTCTTTAGATTTAAATTCATTAAAGATTGGTCAGACAATATTGAAAGAGTTGGCATCAAAGGACAGAAAGATAATAGCAAATTGCATGGATAAAGGCAAACTCTCCTTTGAGCATATAAAAAAGATAGAAGAGGCAGATATCTTAGTTCAAAACACAAGAAAATTAGTTGAAACATCATCTCAAGACATAAAAATCTACAACAATATCTATCAAGGGCAGATAGACAAGATAGAAAAAGCTAAAATGGAGATCAGTAAGACAAGAATCAGGCAGACTCAACTAAGAAATGCACTTGCGCCCTCCTTAGCAGTTTTGAATGAAAACATCAAATAGATAGATGCAACCATTTCTACCTATGCTCAAGGACCTGACATGGATCTGACCAAGATGGAAAAGCTCACATATGCCCTATGCGCCCATCTACAAATAGTTGATGCATTGAAGGCATTCTGGCAATAGGAAATAAAATATATATAGATTACTTATCCAAATGTTAATATAGAGTAAGTACTCAGGGACTTACAAATTTTTGACACGTTTGTCATTAATGTCAAAGGGGGAGTAATTTATTTGTGTATATATGGGGAGTAGTTTATATGTTAAAGGGTATAATGATATACAATTTTTTTGTGTTAGTCAATTTTGAGTAACTTGGCCACATTCCTTTGTTGCCATTAATGACAAAGGGGGAGATTGTTTGCAAGTTGACTCTCAAGGAGAATGTGACTTATTTTATGTTTTCATTATGGAAAAAAATTCATATGATGTTTGGTCAAGTAAAATTGTAAGACAAAATGGCTAAGTATAGAAGACAGAGTAGAACAGAGATATACACTCAATCAGAGCACCAGTGCACGTGCATATGATCGATTCATACTCAGCACCTTCACAAATAAGCTCTACGATATTTTTTTATTCTTACCCAATACACACATGATACAAAATGTCAGTACGGATAAGTTATAGAAAGATCAAGTACACTAGCAGTTCAGAAAATAGAGTATGAAGCTGACTTCAATTTTTTGATTAGCGTGTAATATTTTATTTTGTAAAGGCTAAGTGCCTATTGCAATAAGTTTGTAATGATATATTAAACATTATTGTAAACACACTTAAGCCATTTTTTTGGAAGCATTGTGAATATTTCTTATCAAAGATGTCAAAATTAGATAAATCTCTTTAAGAGTATAAGAGCATCAGCGCATAACCAGAACTGATTAGACAATTGTGTCACATACAATAGTTCACTTTTGGATATAGTGTATATCTATTATCAAGGAGGTGGTATCCTTCATCCTACTGAGCAGTGAGCTTCTTGGACAGTGAGTCCTCACCCCTAACATGGTTATTTGTAAAAGAATCCTAACATGGTCAAACCCTTAACCAAGTCATTGTACTTGCATTGTAAAGACTGCTCCTAACGAGGCAAAGGAACTTTAATAGGTTCATTATACTAGTGCAATATTTGTGGGTACCAATTCCCACCGATCTTTTCCTCTGATCAAGGTTTCCCCATAATCATATCATGTGTTTTGTGTTCTTATGTTAAGCTTCAATTGATATATATTTGATTAATGTTTAAAGTTGCTGAAATAGAATAAATAGACAAACAATGATTCACCCCCCCTCTCAGTGTTTCTAATAGCTACTGATGATGATGATGATGATGATGATGATGATGATGATGATGATGATGATGATGATAGTGGTGGTGATGATGTCATCAATGACGATGATCTTGATGATAAGATGGATGAAGAAGAATATCAATGACATGAATGAAATGTACAATTATGCTAGATGTTTTGCATATTTTAATGATTGTTTTGGGTTGAAATCTGCACTTTTTGCACTAATATGCTTAGGCTTTCGTATTAATGGCATTTTTGGTTTTAACGTGAATATATAAATACTCTTATTCACCTTGTTTTATATGTCCTACTTATATCTTTGATCTTTTGTTCAGAGAAATTTTATTCTAAAAGAGTGTATTTAATCTCTATATGCTTAAAAAACTTCACTAGTTAAGACTATTCTCATTTCTGGTGGGAATAACAAGAATAAAATCACTTGAAACACACCAATATTTAGACATCCACAAATTAGTGACGTGATTAAAAAAATTACCTTTCTTTATCATTTTCGAGGGTATTTTTGTATATCAATGCATTTAATCTAAATACTATCTTATGAGATTTTCTTCTGATAATTTTATATATCCTTGCACATCAATGATGTTAAATCATAGGGGATTCTCTTTGTTCCCCGCAATGGAGTGAGCTAATTCTGAAAGTATAAATAGATAATTTTAACAATGTAAAATGTCCTTCACAAGATGTAAAAAAAACACTGGCAAGGCATGAGAACTATTTGACGAAATGCCACAATAGTGGTGTCTCATGCAATACTGAGATATTAAAAATATTGTAGGATAAATAGATAATTTTAACGATGTATAATGTCCTTTAAAAGATGTAATAAAAAATACAGAGTGAACTATGTTTGCCTGATTATATAACTATTATCTTTTGTCAGGTATCCCACATAGTCTCATGGATTTTCAGGTATAAGTCAATACACCCCATAGAGATTAATGCCTTTTACCATTTGTAAAATATCTCTCTTATTTCCACCTATCACTCTCATTTCCTAAAGTGCAAATACAAGCAAATAGTTATTTGTTAGATTTGTCTTCCTCGAGCGAGAAACATATAGGAATAGAAGAAGAAAGTGAGACATTTAGTATGGCTAAATCAAGGAGATCGATTTTTCCTCTCAATATTAACCATATCTATTGTGGAAATTTGAATTTAGTTAACCCTCTCATCCTTAACATGGATAAATTACCTACCTTGAATATATTTCTTGAAGATGAAGCCTTATCGAATGTTTTAGGAGCTTATGAGGATCTACCAATGTTTCATCATAAACAAAGGAAGCCCTATTATCTAAATACAAAAGATTATTTTGGAGAACATGATGAACAAGATATTTGTCCATTACCTATGGATTCTCCTATACAAAGTAATTTGCTAATAACTAAGACTATTAAGGTCCAAGTGGATGCAAATGACTCTGAGAAGATGATAAAAATTGGGAAATATTTGAATCAAGATGAACGTGATCAGTTGGATTCCATTTTATTTGAATATAAGGATTTTTTTTCTTGGACATATTCAGATATACCAGGTATAGACCCTAAGATTGTTACTCACAATATCATTCTCAAACCAAATATTAAACTTGTGAAGTAGAGAATCCAAAAGATGAATCCCCTAATTGCCTTATTAGTTAAGGCTAAAATTGAAAGATTATTGGATGCTAGATTCATCCATTTTATTGATCACTTAGATTGGATTTCAAACATTGTGGCCATTTCAAAAGGAGAAAATTAAATAATGATGTGTCTTGAATTCCAAGATTTAAATAAGGAATCCTTAAAAGATGATTTCCCATTAACTAATATTGTTCTGATTGTGGATTCAACAACGGGTCATGCTCTATTGTCTTTTATGGATGGATTTTTAGGTTATAATCAAATCTTTATTCCTACTAAAGATCAACTTAAGACCGCATTTATAACACCTTTGGGAACAATTTTTTGGGTCATGATGCCTTTTGGATTAAGAAATGTGGGAGCAACTTATCAACGAGCCATGACTTTGATTTTTCATGATTACATTCATGAGATTCTTTAGGATTATGTGGATGATATCTTTGAAAAAACTATCCAAAGAGAGGATCATGTTAGTATTTTACGACAAATATTTGAAAGTATTAGAAGTTACAATATGAGATTGAATCCTAAGAAATGTGCCTTTGGAGTGGATTTTGATAAATTATTAGGGTTTATAATATCTAAGCGAGGCATCGAGGTTAATAATAAAAATATTAATGCTATTGTTTTTATTTTATTTTTGGTGAAAATTTATATTTATATTAATAAAACTGGTTCAATAAGGGATCCCGAAGAAAGAACCAGAAAGAAAACTCCATTCGTTACCCATTATAATACAAATATAGGTTCTAGAGAACAACAAAATCTAGAAACCCAATTAACAAAAACGCTCACGAGGCCATGGATCATCCATACAAACAAAATAGTTCATAAGAACCACCCCAACCTAACTATAATTGGGAAAGGAGGCATTTTAATATAGTATCCTCTAACCAAATTTTCAAAATGTGTTTTTCAAAATATAGGATAGAAACCTACAAAACTATCCTATTGCTAAGGTCTAAATACAATAGACATATCACCAAAAATTACATGAAATGGGGCAAAATTTACAAGCCCAATTTTACAGTAGCACATTAGTGACAAATTCACAAACTATACATATCGATGAGGTTTACAAAATTTAACCCAATAGAAGACACCAAAAAGACTGATCAAGACTGGTCTCCATGATCTAATTGTGCTACAGAGTTAATGAACAAAGATCTCTACAAGTGATCAGCTTGCAGGAGCAAAGCAACATCTGAGGCATGAGATGTAGATTCAGGAACCCAAGAAGGAATAGGAACCAGATGAGGAACAACCAATCAAATATCTTCTAAAGGATCTACAGAAGCATGAGCAGATGAAATAACACCCCATGAAGGGGATGAAGTAGTAGACAAGGAGGAGGAGTTTGAAGCCGAAGGCACTCAACATGAGGGAACTTGATCATGGGCCAATAGCCCTAGTACTGCATAAGTTCTAGCAAATGCCTTGCTCCTAAATTTTGCATCAAACACTAACCTGCTACAAAGATGATCAAGAGGCAAAATAGAGGATGCAGCTATACAATCATTAATACCAATTAATAAATGCATATACTTATCCGAGGAAAACAACAAATGTCTTGGGAAAATTCCTCGAATATAAGCCTCACCCTATGAAACATCATAACCTTGAACTGAAACCAGCAACATACAAATGGTAAATGATCAAATGGAGTTACAAGATTTCAAAAGGATATTTGAATTAAATATGTTGAAAAAATTCATTTAGCCCCTACAGATGGACATGAAGTTTCACACATATAAAATCAAAGGTGATAGTACATTGCAAGATATGAGGGTAGAGAAGTAATTATGAGTCGAACAGCAGGGTGCATGGCAGAGTCATAAATTAAGCTTTTTAATTCATCAAAGCCCCCCACACAAGTGCTATTCCCATGATTTAAAATAAAAAAACAAGGTAACTTATCAAATTAATGAAAGAAAAGAATGGCTTTCTAAACAATTATTGCAAAGAAATGCAATTTGAAACCATCGAACAAGCATATACCAATGATATCCGGTCCGACAAGGAAATCATTACCATATCTAAAACAAGAGACATAAAGAAAAGTTAGTATACCACGGAAAAAATAGATATGGATAAGTACCTTAGAGAAACAATTTGTATGATTTGAATTTAAGATACCAATTCTGAAGAAATAATGTTAAATAGAATCGGATAAGTTTCTACCAAAACCACGGAGGAAGGGAATTGAACATTAGAATTTTCAACTCCTAGATTAGCTAAGCAATCAGCAACCCTGTTTCCTTCTCTAAACGTATGGGATATATAACATTGAGAAAAGGAATCCAATAGAGGCCAATTTTGCTGAAGAACACAATGGATATGCTACAAAAAATATTTCCTCGATATATAGGAATTGATTATAACAGAGGAATCACCTTCAATGTGAAGATGTTTAATAGAAAGATTCTTTGCAGCTACTAATCCATAAAGGAGAGCATATGCTTCTACTAAATTATTAGTTCTAGGTGGGATTAGAGCGGCTTCAAAATATATCAGGGATCCTAAGCAATCACAAATTACAAAACCAATTCCTGAGACGCCTGGATTCCCCCTCGAAGAGCCATCAAAATTAAGTTTGTAGAAGTTTTGGTCGGGAGGAACCCATTTAATCTTAGATCTTGACTCAATTCTATCTCGGGGACAAAGTGGAAAAGGAAGAGAGGGAAATTGCAAACCTGGCCAAATCTTAGTAATAGAGGAATCCCATGAAGAAAAAATATGATTACCATGAAACTTCCTCACATAAGCATTAGTGACTTCTACAATATATTTTTCAAGATTAGTTATGACTAATTGAAAAGATGAAGGTTGACTTCTAAAAATTCTTTTATTCCTGTCCCACCAAATAGACCACAAAACTAATGAAGGAATACAAAACGAAAGACATGAAAACATTGATTTATGATAAAGAGTAGGCCAAGATTGAAACATGTCCCAAATATTTAAAGGAAGAGGCATCAAAAAGGATAACTTTTGCATAACAAATTGCCAACATAATTGTGCTAGAGGAAAATTAATGAAAAGACGATCCAAGGACTACAACTCTTGTTGACAAATAACACAAATAAATGGATTAGCAATATTAAGCTTGGCTAACCTATCACTAGTTAAGACCCTACCTTTCAAAACTAGCTAGGAAAAACATCCAGCTTTAGGAAGAACGGCAGGATGCCAACAAAATCTATATGCTCTAGATTTAAGTGTATTACCTTGGATAGATTGAACCAATGAATACCTGAGCTTAACTAAATAATTACCATATAGTGCTGGAGCCCAAATGAGACAATTTGGTAACCCTAAATAAAATACTATCAAATCCAAAAAATGGTGATTTATATCAGTCGCAGTCAAAGGATCAATTGGCAAATCATGAAAATCTTTCCAAATTATTTTACAAGAATGAATATGTACTGCAGAGACATAATCCACCAATTTGTTTCCCCAAATAGAGGAAGCAACATCACTAATACCTTGGAATCTAGTAATAGAGCTCAAAGGATGATTCCCACTCCATGAATCAAAACAAAAATTAATTGATTCACCATTATGAGCTTCCCATGAAACAAAAGATGTGATAAGATGTCTAGAATTTAGCATAAAATTTCAAATTGCACAACCTTTAGGAGGGTCAAGGACCAAAATATTTCTAGCTGGATCCAAGTTATCAAGATACTTTTGCTGCATACTAATTTTCCCCCAAAAGCCAAGTTTCTATTGGCTAAATTATGAACACCTGCTCCTCCAGCAAGGGGCTGGCTAGACATGGCTGAAAGAGAGAGGAGAGGGATCTTCCTTTGACCAGACATATTTTCTATCGAAAGGAATCCTCTAATTAATTTCTCAATTTGAATAAGCACAGATTTTGGGGCCTAGAAGACTGATAGATAATAATTAGGAATGGATGATAATACTAATTTAATAAGGATAATACGACCAGACAATGATAACCATCTAGCTTTCCATGCTACCACCCTGGCTTTAATACGGTCAATGACTGACTGCCAATAAGTTACTTTGTTTTGACCCATGAAAAAGGGAATTCCTAAATAAGAAGGGAGATCATCTTCAAGAAAGCCCAACACATCAATGATTCTATCCTTAACTTGAAGAGGGGTATTAAAAACATAAATTTTTGACTTATGACTATTAATTTTCTGACCAGAAACTAATGTATACAAATCAAGCACTTTTTCTAGACAAGAGGCTTCCTTAATAGATGCACTACCAAATAATAATGTATCATCAACAAATAATGAATGAGTGACATCAATAGCTATATTTGTGATATGCACCCCAGAACAAAGGCCCCTATCATGAGCAACATGAATAGACCAACTTAAGGCTTCTGCCATAAAAATAAAAAGAGAAGGTGATAACGGATCCCCCTGTCTAACACCTTGGGATGATGGAAAAAAACCTGCAGGGGACCCATTAATAATGAATGAGAAATAAGCTCCTGAAATACATGCCTTGATCCATTTGCACCATTTTTTAGAAAATCTAAATTTGAACAAAACCTGAATAAGAAAAGACTAGTTAAGTCTATCATAAGCCTTCATCATATCCATCTTAACTACAAAAGATGGAATGGAACTTTGATTAATTTAATGAAGAGTTTCATGAGCTAGGAGAGCCCCATCAGTTGTATCTATGCTTGGAACAAAGCCACCTTGTTCCAGAGGTACAATTCTGGGAATAAGATGCTGAAGTCTCATATAAATAGCTTTGGTAATAATCTTGTAAATAGTATTGCAAAGTGAAATTGATCTAAAATCAGCAAAATTCTATGGATCATTATTCTTTGGGATAAGCACTAGGTTTGTAGTACTAAAACATTTCAGCATTGATGAGTTTTTTCTAGATTCCTCGAGTACTGCCAATAAATCAAAACAAATAACATCCCAACATTTCTAAAAAAATAGAGCAGTAAACCCATTAGGACCAAGAGCCTTGTCAGGTGGTAACAAAAATACCACCTTCCGAATTTCTAAAAAATTAAAAGGGGCCATTAGAGCTAAATTGTCATTAGCTGAAATAAGAGAAGGAATCCCATTAAGTAACTCATTAGATTTTAATGGATCATCAAAAGGAGGAATAGCAGGGGCTAACAAATTAGAAAAGAACCTAACACCTTCATCCCGAATCCCTATTTCATCTGTGATATAATTACCCAACTCATCCTTAATAGAAAAAATGGCATTTATGGCTTTTTTCTGTTTTGTTGAAGCATGAAATAACTTAGTATTATGGTCACCAAACTGAAGCCATAACTCCCTAGACTTTTGTCTCCAGTACTCTTCTTCTCTTGCACACAACTCAGCCCATTCTTCCTATAAAATTTCTTTCTTTTGAAATTAATTAGGGTCAAGACCCTTTGATATAATATCTTCATTAATTTTGAGTAACTCCTTTTCAATTGATGCCTTTTAATCAAATATATTCTTGAAAACATTAACATTCCAAGACTTTATTAGCCTCTTCATAAATTGTAATTTTTTATAGAACTGAAACATAAAGGATCCCTCTTCAGTTGGAGCATCCCTCCACCATTTCATTAAAAGAGAATGAAATGAAGGGTGCCTAAACCAAACTGATTCAAATTTGAAGGATGATTTCAATGCATTAGCACTTGCAGTATCCTTACAATTTAATTCAATATTCAACTGAATTGGAAAATGATCCAAATATGAATACCGTAAAATTGATGAAGACATAACTGTAGCATCAAGTTTCCATATATTTCAACACAATAATCTATCTAATCCAACCGCAATCTGAGAGAATCCAGCTCTACGATTAGTCCAAGTAAATAATCCAGCTTGGGGCAAAACATCAAATAAATCATTATTAAGGACAAAATTTTGGAAATCTAAAACAGTTCGAGACGGAGGCAAAACTCCTCCCTTTTTATCAGTAGAATTCAAGATTGCATTGAAATCCCTAGCTACGATAAACTTACAATCAGGATACTGCTGAATAATATTAGTTAAGGTTACCCACAAGTTGAATTTTTCCATAGATGAAGAAGGACCATAAATATTGAAAAGAAAGAAAGAATGATCAAAAATATTAATATTGATGAATTGCCAATTGAGACCATTCTATAAAAGAAAAATAGAAACTTTTAGCTGATTCCAAAGGATAATAAGTCCACTAGAAGCTCCTGAAGCAGGAACACACAAACTTTTCCAAGAAGACCATTTTGATACAAACAGATTAAAATTATTAATAAACAACTTAGTTTCTTGAAGAAGGACACCTTCACATTGCAGGGAATCAATAACTGACTTGATTCTCCACCTTTTGTTAGACGCATTAATGCCTCTGACATTCCATGATAAGATTTTCATTGTGGACAAGGAGAAGCTTTAGTTCTCCTTGTCGAACACCTCCTAGAAGGAAAATTCGTATCTAAGGTTGATTGAAGACCAGCTTGAATTTCCTCTAAAGCCTTGGCTGCCTTTGATTTCCTACCCCTAGGCTTGGGTGATTTGACCTCTAATTTGGGAGAAAATGCAGTTTGAACAATTGAAGGTTTGAGATCCTTATAAGCTTTTTTGGGGGGGTTGTCAGGAAGTAGGTCTAATCCTTGATTTAATAGAGCTATTTCAATATCAGCATAATTCATAAGACAAGAAATGTCTAAAATTCCTTTATCACCAGAGTTCATAGATTCATCAAAAACATCTTCATTAATAAGATGATACCTTAAATTCTAAGAAACATAATCAACATGACCAGTACACATATCCTTTCCATTGTATGAGAAAGATGAGATCAGAGACATGACTTCCATAGACATGATTTCTGCATGTTCTTTATTGATTTTTTTAAGCTTAATAGGAATTTTTGAAAATATCAGAGTTAAAAATGGAGTCAAAAAGCTTCATATCTAGAAATTTATGACTAGATTTAATAGAATAAGAAACAATTGCTGCCGAAATGTCAATACCTTCTAAAAGAGACATGATAGGAGGAAGGAAAATATTTCAAAATTTAGAAAAAAACAACCATAATATATGGAGATATGCTAGGAGAAAACAATGACACAATTTGCAAAGCTAATGTGCTATTACTCCTATTATGTTCCATAGAAGCATCTTCAAAGGGTTTAGATAGGAAGGTATTAACTAAACTCAACTGATCATCACTAACAAACTATTTATGCAAATCAGTGTCAATGATATCTTCAGAATGTATACCATTGAAACTGATTTTTTGTGAAATTTTATTATTATCAGACTAAGTTTTTTCTGAACCTTTTGAAGATGCTTCTATAGAACTGATATCAGTGTTAATGATATTCTCAGGAACACCATTAACACTGATTTTCTGTGACCCTATCTTTTTATCAGAGTGATTTTTTCTAGAGTTTCTTAAAGATGGTGCTAATGAGCACTTGGAAGGAAATGTAGTTCTATCATTACAGATGACCAACTTGGAACAGTTAGGATCTTTACATTGATTTGTAAAGTGTCCCAGAAAATTATCAAAACCTGCAGATACTTTAGAATCTTGGACTATAATATTTTGTTTCCAATAACCCCATTTAGATTGAAAAAAAATAGATTCAGGAAAACACTTCAAAGTATCAAGAGCAAGACAAACATGAATAGATTGATGAATTTCCTCATATGGAGTTGGATCATGTCGAATGAACACCCCAATTTTATTGGCAATGTCTTCTACAATCTCTAAATCCCTATATTCCAAAGCTAATAATAGCAATTCAATCCAAAAGGGCATCATATCAAATGCAGAACTAAACATGTTAAAATTTGGAGACCATTTCACCAAAGCTATTCTAATGCTATGACAAGGCCAAAATTTCAAACGAAGAACATCATCTCGAGATTTAGCAGAGTTAAAAATCACAACAAAGATATTTGACCCATGATCAAGGTAAAACACATCAAGAAGACCTGACCAAATTTTATGAATCCAAAGTTGAAATTTGGAAATAGGCAAAAAAAGACCAAATCTTACCAATAATTGTTGTCTCCTATAAATATACTACCTGAGATTCCAAAATGCCATCTTCCATTTGAAGAATGGGTATAGTGTCCTACGAAGGGGTCTTCAAGGGCAACGAGGGTTTACCAAAACCACCCATATCGTTAAATGAACCTTGAGGATTGGATCTATTTAATGGGATATTATTCGACAAAGAGACAAAAAAAGGATGAGGAGGAGGAATGGATCTAGACCTAGGATTAGGGTTAGAATGCAGAGGTACATTATTCGGTGAAGATACAAATGTCAGGGCTTGAACAGGTAAAGAATTTGGCCATGACACGAATGATGGGCCACTAAAATTACCAAAGTGAATCTCATTCTTATGAAACTTACGATTAGATTGCCCAGATTGAAAATGATGGTGGCTAAAGAAATTAGATTGAAAACCAGTAAGAGAAGCTTGCCTCTAACCTAAGCCCTATGTATGCCAATACCTCAAACCTTGTCTTTGTTGATTAGAATCAATCTGCCCATGCTTCCTTTGCTGAAAACTGAAACCCTGCAATGACCAAAAACCCTCCTTCTGCCAAGATGAAGCATTGCACCCTTCTTTCACTTTTCACATGTTACCATAATGATCAAACCCTCCATTCTTATATTTAGTGCTAGAAGCTATGACTTGAGAATCCTTTGCAGTCCTTGAAACCATAGACCAAGCCCCATCTGAAATTTTTTGAAACCCTAGCCTTAGGAAATTAGATTCATAATTACCTCAATACCCTTCTCTTCGTGCACTCTGGCGATAGTTACCATCTCTTTGAGTATCCTGGTTATTATGAACCCTAAACGAACACCTTTTCCATCTTCTGCCATTTTTATTTAAAGTTGTATAATAAGATTTTTTTTTATTTAATGCTATTGTTAATATGCCTCCTCTTAAGAACATTTCTCTGTTATAAAGTTACAAGGAAAAATTCAAGCTATTCATCACTTTTTTTCCAACTTAGTTGATACAACTATTCCTTTTACTTCCTTTCTTAGAAAGGATACCACTTTATCTTGGAATGAATAATGTAAACAATCCTTTGAGAAATTTAAGGAGTATCTCGCTAATCCTCCTATTTTGCAACCTGCTCAATTTGATAAACGCTTTTATCTATATACTTCATATACTCTGAATGCGGTGAATTGTGTTTTTGGCTCAATACGATAGTGAAGGTAAGGAAAGACCTATGCATTACATTAGTTAGACTTTACTTGGTTACAAAACAAGATATACCAATTTGGAAAAAAAATCTTAGCTTTAGTTTATGCTTGTCAGAAACTCAGGCATTATCTATTCAATGTTGAAGTCAATGAGATTGTTAAATTTGATCCTTTGAAACATCTCTTCTTAGAGACTGATCTCTCTGGCCTTCTTCCAAAGTGGGTGATGTTACTTATGGAATTTTATCTTAATTTAATTTCTCAAAATTCAATTAAAGGAAAAGCTTTAACAAATTATTTGGCTGAATCTCATTGTCCTCATTGTGATACATGCTTTACTTCAATAGAATTCCCTGATGAAAACATTCTATCTATTAAATAGGATGATGTTTGGGAATTATATTTTGACAGATCTAGATGTAAGATAGGTTTTGGTGTTCATATTATCTTGATCCCTCCTTTGTAAAAATCAATCCCTATGTCATATAAATTAACTTTTCCTTGTACTAACAATATTGTGGAGTATGAAGCTCTTATAGCTGACTTACGAGTAGCTTCATCCCTTAATATTGAAAACTTGGAAATTTATGGAGATTTGAAATTTATTGTGGAAAATATTAAAGGAGGTTATCAGAATAAGAATGATAAAATGACACAATATAGAAATTTTGCTGTTGATATTATTTCTCAATTCTCTTCCTATATGATTCAAACTTTACCTAGGAAAGCCAATCAAGATGCAGATGCCATGGCAAGCGCAACTTCTTTGGTTTGTCTTGAGAATAATGCTGAAGGCTTCTAATTTAATATAGATAATCTTAAAAACCCTGCAATTTCCAATAAGGTTGCCTCTAATTGTTTCAATTTTCATTTCGATGAATGGTATTCTCATATCTATCTTTTTTTTAAAGATGGTACCTTTCCTGAATCAGCAACAAGGAACATGCGTAATCGTATTAGGAAGATTGCAGCACATTATATCATTTTAGGAGATACACTTTACAAACTCTCTTATGATGGTTTTCTATTAAGATTTCTTGGTAGAAATAAAATTTTAATATCTTTAGCAGAAGCTCATTCTGGTTCTTGTGGGGGACATTTTGGTGGAAAACCTTTAGTCAATAAACTTCTTAGAATAGGATATTATTGGAAAAAAATGGAACAAGATTCTTTCATGTTTGTTAAGAAGTGAAACCTCAATGTTAGCAATGTAGTAATTTGATTCATGCTCCTACTCGTGAGCTTCATAATCAAGTTGTTCCATGGCCTTTTAGTATTTGGGGTTTTGATCTTATTGGAAAAATATCACTGGCTTCTTCTCAAGGACATACATACATCCTAATGACTATAGATTACTTTATGAAGTGGGTGGAAGTTGTCCCTCTCCATTTGACTACTATGGATTTTATCTGTGATTTCATTATTAAAAATATTATAACTTGATTTGGCATTCCTTTGAATATAGTTTCGGATAATGGTACCTCTTTCAAGAATAAACAAGTCATGAAATTCTTAGAGAAATACTAAATTCAACATAGATTTTTGACTCCCTATTACCCTAAATCTAATGGTCAAGCTGAAGCATCTAATAAAGTTATTGAACAAATTCTGAGGAAAACTGTTAATAAGCATTCAAAAGATTGGCATACCCAACTTATCTATGCTTTATGGGCTTATAGGACTAGTGTTCGTACTGCCACAGGTACTTCTCCTTATAATATTGTCTACAGAACTAATGCTATTATTCCTTTGGAATTAGAAATACCTTCTTTACATTTTTCATTTCATGGGATAATTTACAAGGATACATTTCGAGAACAGTGATTACAAAATTGAAAATGTTGCATGAACAATGAATAAATTCTTTAAAACATATAAAGGCTTATCATAAATCACTTCAAAAGAAGTATAATCATAAGAATGGTCATTTGTTTTGGGTGATTTAGTGTTATATGAGAATCAAAGAAATGTGAATTCTTTACCTAGTGAAAAAGGAAAGTTTAGCCCAAATTGGCTTGGACCTTTTGTTGTAATTAAGGACTTTGGTTCAGGTGCTTACAAAATTTGTAATATAGATGGTGTGCCTTTTAAGGAACCTATCAATATTATGCATCTAAAATGTTATTATCCTTAGTACATCATTCTTTCCTTGCATTTTTATGTATTCCTTATAAAATAGTTATTATTGTTTTTATAAATTATGTGATTTTAGCAGATTACACTTGAATACATTTTATACACAGATTCTTTCTTTCTATTAAGTTTTATGTTATTGGTGAAA
>MU224311.1:681215-691921 GCA_018584345.1 Thuja plicata | reverse complement strand
CGGTAGTCCGTGAGTGGCTCCTCAACATGATAAGCTCATTTATCCTCTCCTCTGATCTTTGTATGTCATCCATTAGCCTCTCCTATCTCTCTCTGTCTACATAACCTCATCTCTCGCTGGACACAAGAAAATATGTCGGCATGCCTCCCAGGATCTCTATGGCCAATAGGGAACTCTTGCTTGCTGGCTAGTAGTCGATAGGAAAGACATGTATCCTTCAGAACTTTGGATATGAAGCTCCTCCACTCTACTACACTAGTTGCGGAATCACAACATATTTATCTTTTAGTACTTATTATTCAAAATTTAAGTTAAATATTCAAACATAATACATGTTTTATACCTGGATCTCCCTCTTAGGTGTCTCTGAAGGGTATGGATGGTGGGGGCATGGAGTGACTTCTCTCTCCATGCTCTCTCTATCTAGGTCTCAAAGGTGGTTTCTCTTTATCGGTGTGTGCAGGTCATCGTGATCTAAGTGGTGTAGCATAGACAACATGCTCATCTGCACCAGTACTATTGGCTGGGGGAATCCTATCTACTCTATCCTCCTCCATAGGATCTTCTTTAGAGATGGGCTCCTCCTCATCTCTGGGATCCTCCTCCTCCTCTAGTATGCTACCATCTCGGTGTGTCCTCTTCGAGAGACCTAGATCACCTATGGGATAGTCATCGAGAAAGATGGAGTGGGTTCCCTGTAGACTCTAGTATTTGATATAGTCCATGTTGATGCCTAAATAGGATACATTCAGGGATACCTTTGTATCCTCTCTCTTGCCTATATCACTATCTATGATGTTCGCTATTGATGGTTGGTGTAAAGCGTTAGGTTTCTGGTAGTATCTCATCATATGTGCATACTGAGGTACTCCTTGGGGGTCCCCTTGCATAAGATGAAAATGTCTCACAACCTTGTTATAGTAGTATGACATCACTATGTGACTGGTGTGACCCTCTAGTAGCTTATGCTGTTATGAGTGTCTCATCTAGTGTCACGTATCTATCCATTCTGTCATGTGACTGTATGGTCTCTATATCACATCTATGCCTGGTATACAGTCTGGACATACCCTCCAGTAGATGATATGTCTATTTTGCCAGACATGTGCCAGTGGGTAAGAAAAGGCTCTAGGTGTGCTCACATCTACCATCACTACAACACCATGTGTTCATGTACATGTGAAGTGACCAAACATCCAAACCTGTAACAATGTGCATACTTTGAGACTCACTTGCCTGTATCTTACCAACATAACTCATGGTAGAGATGGGCTACCATGGTGTGGCCCCATGCGAAGATAGTCCTATCACTATCCATCTTGTGTATGAGATGAGAAAAGAGTGTTGAAAATATTATACCCTTTAGGTTGGGTACTACAACCAAAGAGAGTATACACAGCATAACCCTTTGTACCAAGGGTGTCAGGCCTTCTATTATGGTTGATAAGGTGATATGGTCTACTGGAATTCACTCGGATTCACATCTATGGAACCCATTATAAGAAATAATCTAAATTTGCATGGATGTCCTCTAAACCATGGTGTACTCTCATTCTAATAGGCTCACCTATGACTAAAAGATGTAGGATCCTATATACATACTCCAGTGTAACTGTAATCTCTCCTAAGGGAAGATGAAAGGAACATGTGTCCTCATCCCACCTCTCTATAATAGTCGATATCATGGGTCAGTGGAATCTCATCTATGGTAGGATTGCTACCTAGTACAATTCTATATCTCTTAGTATCTATGTCTCATCCACGTGTAGCTTAGGCAGCTTCTCTCTAATACTCAGTAATGGCCCTCTAAACGGGTGCTCTCAAAGATGAAAAAGGTCATGTCAACACAAAACAACATCATATCAGATCTCTATAACCTCAAAACTGTACATCCAACTTGACTAGGTCAAGGTCAATCTCTTTTAGGTCGAGGTCAACCTTCCTGGGTCAAGGTAAACCTTCTTGGGTCAAGGTCAACCTTTATGGGTTGAGGTTGACCTCACCCTAGGAAAGGATATGGACCTTCACAGTTTGTGTCGACATTCAAGGGTCAAGGCCCACATAACTAGGTTAGGGTTGAACTTTAAGGGACAAGGTCAACCTTACCTATGAAAGCAATAATTTTCAATTATAGATACCAAAAATAGTGAAATTATGTTGTGAAGCGATTGTCTGGCAGCTAGGCATTGTCTTAGGAGCTTCTTTTGTGTCGCTCAAAGTTCCTCTCTTCTTGGCATCCTACTTTCTCTACTAAACTCTATAAATGGTGAGAAAAAGGAGGTAAGTTCTATCTTCCCTTATTTATAAGTGAATTATTAGGGTTTCTATTAGAGTTTTTTTTGGATTTATTTAGGTTAAATTCAAATTTCTCTTCATATGCATTTAGATAGACATTCACTCTTTTCATCATAACTTGAGTTCTGTAGCTCTGTTTTTAGTGATTTCATTGGTATTGGAATCATGATTTAGATATATAAAACCTTGAATAAGTTTGGGAAGGTTAAGAATAATTATAGAAAATTTAGGAAAAGAGTTTTAAACAAACTACATATCTAGTGTATAGGGCTATCTTTATCACGTTGTTTCACCTTTCAAAAGTAGTAAGTCAAAACAAGGGGAATAAGGGGCTCTATGCACTTCTCAATTTAATATTAGTAACTCTTAGGTGATTTTTAGATTTTCATTAACCTTGTTTTATTTTGGTTTCATGTACTAATAGTTTCTTGTAGGATCTCTACATTGAGGACTTGGTTATATCCTTTTTTATTTATTATGATGTTTTCTTACTTTAGCTTGCATATTCATGTAGTGTCATATCTAAGATAAAGTGGGGGTTAAATGTATCATCTTAAAATGGAATAAATTCCATTTTGGTAGGTTTAGCACCCTCATTAAGTGCATTTCCATGTTAGATTTTCATTAGGGATGCATATGCACTTGATTCTTCATTTCTAGGTGAAAATAGGGTTAGGATCCTGAGGATTCTCCTTGATTTCCTTCTCTGTGACTCTATTTTATAGGTAGGACCTATGTTCTGGTCCTCCTATCCTTCATCACATCTCTTCTAGGCCCTTGTGACTTTTCCCAAAAGTATGTTATGTTTTATCATCATCCTAGGTCTCTGGATGTCCTTGGAACCTCACTGACTCTTCAAGGTGACCAACTTGAAACCTCAGGTCAGGGTCAAGGTCGATCGTGACCTAGGTTAGGGTTGAGGATGACCTTAACCTAGGTCAAGGCTAAGGTCAACCTTGACCCCTATTGGGTTTTGGTTCCCACTTTCAAATTTGGATCATATTGGGGGTCCTAAACACGAAAATTGGTCCCCGAATCTAAAAGTGGAAGGGTTTTATCCAAAATTTGAATTAATGCATTCTTTCCTTGGTTTATTATTGTGATCAAACCATAATTCAAATTGAAATTTAAATTTGGGTCCCTCACATTTCTCTAGGGGGGCTTACCTTAAAATCTCTATATAAGCACTCTCTTTTGCCTTCATTATTCATTAAATGAAATCAGATGATAAAAGGATATGATGAAATCATGACATGATGATGATGTAAGAATGCAAGAGGATGATATAGGAAGAAAATATATGATGATGTATTGATGTAAAAAAGAATTTTGTTGACAAGCTATTTTGGAAATTCATTAGAGCAAGAAGGATTTCTTCAAATCTTTCCTTCTTGGATATACTATCTTCAACATTCAAGCATTTAAAAGATATAATCATGGGGTAGAAAATATGGATTGTAAGTTTGATATGATTACTTTAGCCTAGGGGGGTTGGTATGATTTATTTATCTTATTCAAATCTATGCATTTCTCTCTCATATCAATTCATCCTAGGGTTTCAATCTAGAGGATTAGATATTGGCATCGCACATTGAAAGCTCTTCCTACAGGAAACACACACACATACTCTATTACATCTGGCTATTTGTGGAGGTGGAAACCAGCAAAACAAGGGTTTGACTATGGAAAAACCCTATATAGCAAGCCCAAAACAGAATTTTCAATTATCTACAGTCGTGGTTTCAAGAGTTACCAAGCAGATCTAGATAGCCTTTTCGGAAAACATTCAGGATCCACAAACAGTTTTTCCATCGGAGTAGTGAAATTCAAGGTCAACATAAAGGGGTCAAGGCCAACCTTCATCTGGGTCAAGGTCGACCTAAATAAAATCCAAAAAATATTTCTGGGTTTTCTCCATCTCTATGTTTTTGTTCTAGATCCAGTTGTAGAATTTTTGGAAACCTCACACGGACACCAGAAAATAGGTATTTCTAGATCTTCTATGTGATGAGGTATGTCTCCAATTTCCTTATTATTTGAAAATATTTTCAGATCTATATTTCCTATCATTACAGTTAAATATAGGTTATTAATGTGGCATAGGGTCTCTTTTATGTGAAAACCTCCATTGTACTAAACCCTATCAAAATTCATATTTTACACCTTACACCTTGTTATGATTACAATAGTTGGATGCAAATTGTTAGATATAAAAAAAGTATGTGTAGGTATGCACTCACGGAAAATTATAGACAACACAAATTCAGTGAAAAAAGTAAAATAGTAGCTATATACGTTGATGAAAGGCCAAAAATATTAGGAAATATTGTAGGTTTTATAAATAGTACATGACTTGCGTCAACTAAGAAGCAACCCAATTGCATATGTAAAGCATTCAAGGGAAATTACATATTTGTATGTGCGATCGAATCAATACGTGGAGGTGAAGATCTGCTTATCAATTACAATTTGAATTGCATAGATACAAAAAAAACCCCACTATCATGGACGAGGTGGTACGCACTATGCACCATTTAGAATTGTTTAAAATTTTAAAAACTATATTTTCTTTTAATTGAACCATTCTAATAATTGTCTATTATTCAACGTAACTTAGAATAAGAACACATGTGTTTTAATATGTCTATGATTTTTTTTAAAATACAAGGCTATTGTATGGATCAACAGCCACATGATACACATGGCGATGATGGTTCTCATGGGACTTCTTCTTCCCGATAGATAAAACTCATTGTTATTGTACAAATGCACATACAAGAAAAATTTTAATGCATATTTTTTGTTATGTTTTATTCCTTACTACTATTTTGGATTGCTTTCAAATAAAGTGCTAATAATATTATTCTCACAAATGAGTGTTGATCAAACAAAGGGAAAGTAACAAGTAGTCCATGAGGAGCCACGGGATGAGAAGGATCCATTCATTGTTTATTTTTCACCACACGTTGATCCTAAGGTTGCATTGAAAAAGGTCGTTCTTGCAATTTCAAGAAAATTAACTTCATTGGAAGATATTTAACCTTAGAATCCTAAAATAATGATGAGAGAGGATGAGTTGGATCACCATGTTCGGACTTATACAGTAAGTATTAATGTAGTTTTTAATTAGAAAAAAATTTCAATAATTATTTTTATAGTATACTCTTTTATTTATGTCATTAACTAAAATACACATGTGTTATTTTTACAGAGGACGCAAAAAAAATTAAAGGGTCGTGCCCCAGATGCAGATACTTCAGGTGGTTCAAGTAGATCACATATTCTATCGTCCACTTTTGTTTTGCTTGAACAATTTTTTTTAGTATCTCTAACAATCTTGTCCATGGTTGTCCATATTTTTTTTATGCTTTAACAATGTTATTTTTCATCACCTACTATTGATCCTATGTTTAGTATGCCACCTGCTACAAGGAGAAGAACCATAGAGGTGCTTCCGCTTGCAATGTTGGCAACATGTAGCATGGCTACAGATGCAATGGCAATGCCTATTATTGGTAAGTAGATACCTATTTTTCTCTCTCATTTATCATGTATTTAGTTCAGTTTAACTATTATTTCTTAGGGGGAATTTTGTAATATTGGATTCATTTTAGGTAGGAGACGATGAGGAAATTCCTGGATGTACTCATGTTAGATGTATGGGAATAATAGAGAATTGTGATCAATTTCTCATGAACATTGAAGATGGAATTCCCATGAGAGTAGCCCAACTTCCAATTACTTTAAAGACTGATCAGTTCTTTTACTATAAAATCTTATACTCATAATGTAATGCACTAAACCCCTGTGTAGTCCCTTGCAATAACTAATAATATCATTATTATTTTGCAGGGAATAATCTATTTTATAAAAAATTAATGATGAACTTTTGCACATTTTTGGGCCGACCATACGCAAATGGTATCATATTTTGATTTCATTACTAGATTAGATTTACTTTTATCCCTTTCTTCAAGTATATTAAAGGGTAAATTCACTTCATTTATGAATCTAATAGTTTTTTTTATTAAAAGGTGACAATTACAGATAAAGAGCTAAAGGATAAACTCATTAACTCTATGATAAAACTTTTTGGACCCAACGCCTTTAAAAGAGAGGCTCCTTGAGAAAGCAGGCCAAAATTTGAAGTATATTAGGTACAACTACAGGACCCAAATATAATGCAACCCTTATTAGGGGCGGCCCCCATATATTCCTATTAGCGAGTAGGAGAATCTTAAAAGGGATGCACTTGAGAGATGCACAAGACATGGTGGGAAAATAGTATCACTCGAGGAAAGAAGGTACATGATAATCTTAATAATGAAATTATGGACTATTTACTCTTTGTACTTATGTGATATAACATACTTCAAAAATCACACAATTTTCCTGACACATCAAAAGCAACATAAGCAAGAAAAAAAAGCACAGGAAACACAAGCTCGGCTCGGGTGGATATTCAAAACTTGTTGCAAGAATTGTAAGTAGTAGTAAATGAAAAACAGTATGCAAATATTTATAACTTGTAATAAATTTAGTTTTGATGAAATTTTCTATAATAAAAATTCATGATACCAAGAAAAAATGTAGGGCTTGGAGTTCAAACAAAAGGTTTCAAAAGAGGACAAGAAAGTAGGCTACAAACAAGGCTATACAGTCGTGGCTAAATGATTCTGATCAATGAGTGTGCAAGGTTCTTCTGGTGGATCTATTAATCAGGTAAATAAGCTAATTGATTTTTATTTCAAGTTGAATACCTTTATTAGTTGTCGTATTTGTTGTTAAGTTCCAACATAAAGTGATTATATTCGTTTTAAGTAAGGAAACAATAATTATATATTTGTTTAAAACTTTAAAGTGAATATATTTATATGTATTAAATTGAATAATTAACATTTCTCAGTATTTGTCTTCTATTTATATGTATATATTGTCGATAAATGAACTAATTATTTACATTGGAATGCAACTTGTTGATCCTGAAACAACATCCGAGCATGACGAAGGCGTTGATTCAAATGTGCATTGTACTACTCAAGGTATACTTTTTCAATTCAAATTTTGACTATTGATTTATTAATACAAGTAAATATTTTAAATTGAATTTGGCGTAGTAATAAAAATTTAATTATAATGTGTTGGGATTAATAAAACATTTTGTATTGCAGTTTTAGGGCATGGAGAGGTTGTTCCCGATGAGCGTGTTGAGGTTTAAGCCACCAGGCAAGAAGATGTGGCTGGACAAGGTAAAGAGCATCACATTTATGTTTTTTAAAGTACTAAAATGCTTGTGACAATTATGATAATATGTTTTTAAATCAACCCTAATTATGATAATATGTTTTTAATTTAACCCTTTTATTTGTTATTGCAAAGGATAGTGGCATGCACGTGCAAGAAGGAATTACGATGTTGAGATGGATATGCCTCTGCAAAAATATAGGGAAGCAGAAAAAAATGAAAAGTCAAAAAAGAAATCATTCTCATTTATGCAACTTATTTGATATTGACTGATGCTTATGTCTCAATGTTTTAATCTTATGTGTTAATGAATTTTATGATGTCTTAATCAATGCTGAGGAGTCTTATGAATGGTAATGAATGTGTGTTAAATAATTCTAATTAATCTTATGTGTTAATGAATGTTTCGATAATTCATGAATGTTACATTTTATTAATAGATGAATGAATGAATGAATGACTTTTAGATGTTGACAGGGAATTTAGAGTCATAATATCCTTTTGAATAGTTTAATACAATGCAAAAAGTTAAGGAGTGGTTGAATTGACAACCATGTTGTCAACTAGACAACAATATTAAACAAAAACTAATTGCAAACATTCATAAATCAATGTAACCAGTTAAAGGATGTTGTAAATCAGTTGGGAAATGGTATTTGGGTAGTGTAGGCCTGATTTTGATAAAAGGTGAGTGTAGGGGAGATATCATCACAAGTCCATGTGTTGTGGGGTCTAGATCCTATTAATGCTTGGTGAAATCTACATGTTTCTCACCTGTGCATATACCTGTTAGAATAATCTCAAATGATAACTGAGAGGGAGGGGGTGAATAAGCTATCAGTAACGTTAGTTCTTTTTACTTCTTTAAGTTTAGAATACAACAAATTAAATGCTTAATCAGATAACACAATAATTAACACACAATTTGATTACGGGGAAACCAAATGGTAAAAACCTTGGTGGGAATTAGCACCCACAATAAACTATACTTGTTTGTAGTAATCCCTGTTCGAAGATATTTCAACCCTGTTAGGAGCTGTACATTACAATGCAATAAATATAGTGACCTGGTTAAGGGTTGCACCCTGTTAGGAGTCTTTTACAAATAACCCTGTTAGGGGTGGTGGACTCACTTTCCAAAATCTCACTACTTGATGGTGAAGGCTACAACCTTTTGTATAATAGATATGCACTATATCTAATGATGAAATATAGAGTAGACCTATTGTCTTGATCAATTCTAGTGTATTGCAATCTTTCACTTCTTCTTCACATAGACTCTTGATGAATGAACCAACTCTGATAATCTACTATGTACATCTTTCTTATCTTTTCATATCATTCACACTTAGTGTGTCACCTTTGAGTTTCTATAAGTATCTTCTTCCAAGTATGAGATCATGGGACCTATAAGACAACTCTTCATAACATCCTTTTCGGCTCTACTAAGCATGCAAGCATTATTACAACTGTGCAAGTATAAACCGAATAGACGCGATGCTTCACTAAGTCGGCCTCACCAATTTAACTCTAGCTTTGTAATCTTCTTGAAATAGGTTTGGCACCTTTGGATTAATATCACCAGCTCATAACTAATCATGAATATACACACGCATCTATAGATGATATGTGAAACTCAAGAAACACATGATATATGTTGGTCCTAAATCGTTACACTTCCAGAACTGTAACTGCCAATAACATAATTACATAACTTTATTCAAACATTATATTTGGGTCTGCGTGTATGAACATAACATAATAAAAATGTCAACAACATGTATCTATCCATGCAAGTCTTCATATCATCATTCTGATAAGTACATATAGAATTACTACTTTGTATTATATGTTGTCATCAATGACAAAAAAACAATCAATCAACTGCTTAGAATCAAATCTCCAAACAATCACCCCCTTTGACATTGATTGCAATAAATGATATCAAAAACATCCTTTGTTCATGTTGTCCTCTTTCTTTTACAATCTTCTCAATATCCTCATCAAAGATTTCTCCAAACTAGTGTAGTTCCTTTGTCTATGTTTCTATTCCATGTATATACTCCCCCAGAGTATATGCTCCCCCTTAGTACATACTCCTTACTATATACTCCCCTTTGACATCAATGGAAAAGGGTGCCATAAACTTTTAGGTATAGGTACTACTCCAAAAGTAGAGTAGTCAACCATTCATCAGTCACTTAATGACTGATGTCTTTGCTGTTAGACTATTATTACTCTAGTTGCTTAAGCTTCTCTTAGGTGCGTTATTAATTAATTCTTAATTAATAATGTGCAACCTAGTATTTACCTTTTAGGGTTTCATTCACCTTTTTAAGCTTGAACTTTGTAAGTGTTGTTTAGGAATTCAGATAATATTTTTGCTCTCACCTTTTGAGTAAACTTCTGAGTTTTGATTTTTCCTCCTTTTGCTTCATTCTTTGTGACAGGTATTTGCATGCAGCTCTAATACCATGTAGAAACTGATAAATTTTTCTGACTACCGAAAAAAACAAAATTGCCGGAAATGTTTGAAAAATACGGCCGGAAAAATTTGCCGGTGGCTGACATCACAGGTGACGTCAGCACTGAGCACTATTTTCGGGCTGGTGGTGGCCTGGTGGTGACACCAGTGGCGGCTGGGCTGCGACGCCAGTGGCGGAGGCGACCGAGCGGGGGATGGCGGCGGGTGGGCCGGGCTCGGGCGGTGGCCGTCAAATTTATTCGCATGACTGGTTTTTTCCAGTGAGCATATTTTTAGAGGTACCTGTGGTTTTTTGCCCATATCTTGGGCATACGGCGTCCTTTTTTAGAAAAAAAAAAATCATTAGAAAGGTGTTTTCGAGATGAACACAATGATTCTAGTTTGGTTTCCTGATTCATCCATTTGAGTTCCTATTTTTAGCATTGAAGTTGAGGCTTCATTTTTCTTCCTCTCTGCATCCGGTGTTTAGGTTTTTCCCTCATTTTTTTTGTGCTTTCAATAGTTGATTATTTGTGGTGCACAGGGGATAGGATTTTACATTGTGGGGGGGTTGCATTTTACTTTCTGTCATTTCATTCAGAAAGACCCTTCTACTTCTGTCTTATTCTTCTTTCAATGTCAGACCCCTCTGTGGCCCGACTGACACCTCACAACTACCACACATGGAAGCCACACATGACCA
>MU224311.1:632492-668058 GCA_018584345.1 Thuja plicata | reverse complement strand
AGATTAAAAGAGAAG
Organism: Thuja plicata; assembly: GCA_018584345.1. Taxonomy (NCBI): domain Eukaryota; kingdom Viridiplantae; phylum Streptophyta; class Pinopsida; order Cupressales; family Cupressaceae; genus Thuja; species Thuja plicata. The sequence goes on along the minus strand of MU224311.1, from coordinate 668,043 downwards.
GTAGATGAAGGAAGGAGAGAAGTCCAATTTCAAATTGGAGATCTGGTAATGGTACATCTAAACAAAGCCATATTACAGAAGGGGATTCCTACTAAGCTGCAAATGAGGAGAAAGGTCCCTGCAAGATATTGGAGAAATATGGGCAGAATGCCTATAAAATTGATTTACCTAACAATTTGAAAATGTCACCTATTTTTAATGTGCAGGATCTTATTCCATACAAAGGACCAGTGATACCTGAGAGTACTCAATAGATGGGAATAGGAAAATATGTTCAGGATATACGGGTGAAAACTAAGTCAAATTTGTAAGCAGAGAAAATCCTGGATTCACGAGTTCAGAAGACAACTCGATGAAGGGTATATAGAGAATACCTAGTCAAATGGTTAGGGTTACCAGAAGCAAAAGCGACATGGATGGACGAAGAAGACTACAGAAAAAAAGGAATTAGTTCGGCATTGCTGCCGACTAATTAAAACTAAATTCTTCCTTCGCAGAGAGGGGAGTATGGTGCAAAGCACCCTAGGGTTTTAGCTCCAAATCCCTAGCTATTTAGCAATGGTGGTCCAGGAGTAGATCACAGTTAGCATTCAACTATCTTCCTAAGCCCTAAAATATCATAACTCCTAGCACTAGGGCGGTTAAACAAACAAATCGGGTACATTATACTTAGCGCACAGCCGCAGGATGATCAGCGGTTAGTATGAAATAGTTGTGATTACGCGACAAAGGCTTAGCGCATAGTTGGAAGGAAACTGGTGGTTAACTAAAAATGGCTGTGACAAGGTGATAATAGTAAATCACGAAGTCGGCAGATGCTCAGCGGTTAACTTGAAACAGCTTGCGATGAAGTGACAATGGTTATTGCAAAGTAGACAGATGCTCAGCGGTTAACTTGAAATAGTTGATGATGAAGCGACAATGGTTATCGCGAAGTCGACAGATGCTTAGCGGTTAGGATGAAACAGTTTGCGATGACGTGACAAGGCTTATTGCATAGTCAGCAAAGATTGGTGGTTAAGTTAATAGGTGTGGCGACAATGTGACGACAGTGTATCACCAAGTTGTGAGGTAATCGGCGGTTAAGTGAATTAGTGCTACGACAATGAGATGACTGTGTGTCACATGATCGCAGGACAACAGGCGGTTAAGTAAATGAGTTTTGTGGTGATGCGACAAAAGTAGGTCACAAGATTGCAGGAGAACAGGCAGTTAATTTACTGAGTCTAGCGATAACGCGACAACAACGTATCGCAAGATTGGCATGCATGGCTAGTAGGACTCGCGACATTGAGACTAACAGTCAGAGTGAAGAAAATATGTTGACTTGTCAACATCACAGAGGGAATTGGAAAAGTCAATGACACGGAGGAAAATGAAGTCCACGTCAACAACCATGCTAAGAATGATGACAGTTACAAGAGGAAGATGAAGAGTTGAGGCAGTTAGAATCCTCAGGCGGGTAGGTAACCTAGAAACGGTTACAAATCAAGAAGAGGCCGAATATATAAACAAGGAAGGAAACTCATACAAGAGGTTGGAGAAGTTAGAGACTTAGTAGACTAGCGAAGAAGATTTCAGTTTGCATTGTAATTTTTAGGTTTACAATAAAGAATAGTTTCCTGTGTTTTCTGTGTGTGCTTCTATTGTGTGCAGACTTCTGTAGAGTAGGATTTTGAATTCAATCAAGTCTCATGGATTCTTTTTGACTCTTATAATCCATCCTATGGACTGTGACTTTCAAGAAGCATCCCTCATGTATTTTTATTTTGTTTTTGTGTTTGGGATCAAGAAGAGGCTAGTCAGAATTGTAGACAAGTCCTAGGCGAACTAAATGGTCCGGCTAAGGAACTTGTAGGAGAGAGAGATAGCAGGAGAAGGTGCATGAATGACTTTATTCAGTCATGGAGAGGAAGATAAGATAGAGATTGAATCATTTCGGTGGGTAGGAAACCTAGGAGTGAGGGAGTATAGAAATCCTTCCAATTAGGGTCTGTAAGTAACCCTAAGAGACTCGAGTGGGAGTCTAGGGGATCCTGAAGTGAATAGGGTCCAAAGTGAGATTCCTAAGAGGGAGTAGGAATCTAGAAGAGAAAGGTGACCTCCCCATCACCCAAATTTTCTTTGACAATGGTAATTTAACGAGTTGTATATCATCTATTTATACAATCAATCATACCGCATGTCATGATTCCGCTGAGAGTTTGTCGTAAACATTTTGAAGACCAACAGTAGGCCCGAAATTCATCTTTGGTCGTTGATATTTTGTAATAAAATGGACGTGTGAGTCTGTGATGTCATAGAGGTGGGACCCGATGCAACTTCAACATCAAATCAGAACCATTGGATTAAGAGAGATGAATGGTGGAAGGTGCATTTCAGGAGAAATGTGATCACATAACTCCTTTACTGAAAATTCTCTCTGGAAACATCACACGTGTCATCCTTTGAGAATGAAAACTTCAAAGAATGAAACTTTTATAGTTATTTCCAATTATTAAATCGCCATACCAACTATACAACTATTCCCTTAAATTGCCAAGTTTATATGTATTTTTGAAATACATTCTCCACGACAAATAATTATTTACAATATTTGGAAAATTATTTCGCCATATTTTATCAGTAAAATTTTCCTGCTTCACCAATTATATCAATAATTTTCCTATTAAAATCATTTTTTTTCGCTATTTTTTTTATAAAAATTGCATACGGTATTAAAAAATTTGCCATAAAATATGTATAACTTGAACCACAATTCACCATCAATATTAAAAAAATTCCCTAAAAAAAATGTGATTCGCCACAATTTTATACTTTTTGGGAGGGGGGGGGGGGTTTCTTAAAGTTATCCCTGGGTTCATGGTGAAGGCTACAACCTTATGTGTAATAGATATGCACTATATCTGATGATGAACTATAGATTAGACCTATTTTCTTGATCAGTTCTAGTGTATTGCAATCTTTCACTTCTTCTTCACATAGACTCTTGATGAATGAACCAACTGTGATAATCTACTATGTACATCTTTCTTATCTTTTCGTATCATTCACACTTAGTGTGTCACCTTTGACTTTCTATAAGTATCTTCTTCCAAGTATGAGATCATGGGACCTGTAAGACAACTCTTCATAACATCCTTGTCGGCTCTACTAAGTACACAAGCATTATTACAACCGCGCAAGTATAAACCAAATAGATGCGATTCTTCACTAAGTCGGCCTCATCAATTTAAGTCTAACTTTGAAATCTTCTTGAAACATGTTTGGCACCTTTGGATTAAAATTACCAACTCATAACTAATGATTAATATACACATGCATATAAAGATGATAGGTGCAACTCAAGAAACACGTGATATACGTCGGCCCTAAACCGTTACACTTCCAGAACTGTAACTGCCAATAACAGAATTACATAACTTTACTGAAACATCATATCTGGGTCTACGTGTATGAACATAACATAATAAGCATGTCAATAAGATGTATCTATCCACATAAGTCTTCATATCATCATTCTGATAAGTACATACAGAATTACTACTATGTATTATATGTTGTCATGAATTACAAACATACAATCAATCAACTACTCAGAATCAAATCTTCAACAATACCTTCTCTGGTCAACTCTTATATGCACAGGTGAAGTTTGATCAACTCCAATATCCTATTTGTATCTATATGTTATCAAAGAAATTTCATTGAAAATCTTGTCTACTTGAGACATATCAATTGTTAATGGTCAATATTTCTGATGGTACTTGGTCCAGGACCACCCTAAGGTCTTTGAAAGATCTTGTTAGTCCATTTGGCTTGTAGGTTGGTTTAGCTAACCATCATTGAATAAGGACTATGTTATAAAGTCCCAAGTGTGTCTACGGTGTGTTTACAGTTAGTAGACATTAGGGTTTCTTAGTGGTCGAGTCAAGTTGCATCTAGGGGACTATATCCTTAGAAGTTAATCAAAAGGTCAAAGGGCTGACCAAAAATCCACAATGGGGTGATTTTCAATATTTTAATTTTTTTAAAGGTTTTAGGGTCATTTGGTAAGTTTTGAAACAAAATTGGGCCGTTGGAGTTGAAAGAAAGTTATTTTGACAAAAGTTGTAAAAGTTGTCATGACAACTTTTGCAACTTTGCAAAGTTGTCATGACAACATTTCCTAGTTTTAGGAATCAGCTTTAATTATGCACAAATCCCAAAATGAGGGTCAAGACATATGGTTATAGGATATATCAGGTGGAACAAACCCTAGATTGATAGTTGGAGTTCATTTTGTATGGATTGTTCTTGGAGAAGTAAGATTTTGTATTGTATTTGTAGACAAAACAATCATCCAATACCTTAATGATTAAATGGGTTGAATTAATGCATTGAGATTGTTTTTTTTGTTGTTTCCTTAGTCTTTGTGGAATTAGTTTAATCATTTGTTCATGCTGGCTAACATTTTGTAAATCTTTTAGGTTTCGCTTGTTCACTGTCCAGTTTTGGACATGTCATGTAGACAATGGCTTTTATTGCAATTCCCGTAGTCCAAAGTCCTATGAGCACTTGGAATAAAGTAAAGCATTGTATATAAAATGTATATATAGTGTTTGGAGTGTGTGTGTGTGTGCAGGGAAGGAAAGAGAACATTTAGGCCCTAGGCAAGTACTAGCTATTCTGGCTAGGGGAACTTAATAAAATAGTGGCAATGAGGATTGCTTGGTGATTGGTGTGTGCCAATAAATGGTAGAGGAGTGTAGGGGCATGTAATATAGACATTTTTTATGGAAGGAGAAGTTAAAAGGAGGTTTTTAGATCAGCTAAAGAAATTCAAGAAACCAAACTAGTACGGACAAGGTTGGAAACTAAGACCTAGAAAATATCTAAGATTAGGAAAACCCACAAGGAATATGTATTTATATTCTAGGGGTGTTAGGGTATTTTGAGATAAAATCAAATTTTTAGTGTTTAGGAGGACTAATAGGCCTAAAATGGCTAGAAGGCCTAGAAGACTAGAAATCTTGACCGATTGGAAATTGGGTGAAAGAACCCCAAGATTGGAACTAGAAGGGTTGAAGGAGACCTAAAAGAAGTCATGATTCCAGTCCACAAGATGAGATAGTTGGAAGAATAGATGACCATGGAAAACCATGAATGTAAAGGGTTATGGAGAAGGGACTAGTGAAGAACTGAACTTGGTGGAGAGCTCCTAGTTTGTTAGAGGATCAGATAGGAATCCTCTAGTTAGGATAGTTATTTAAATCCTAACAAAGACCAAGAGAAGGTATAGGAGAGAGTGAGAAGGCTCTAGGAGTTGGAGCTCCCCATTAAATTTGTATCAGAGCCATTGAAAGGCTTGGGAGTTGATTGGTCTATGCCAGAGAGGAGTGAATCCATAAGTGAGAATAGCATGGTCACTAATGCCAAATTGGAAAAGGAATTGTCAGAGCAACAAGTAAAGAATAGTATTCTTGAAGAAGTAATTGAAGAGATGAAGATAAAGATGGAAAAGGTTATAGAGAAAGAAAACAAGATTAAGGAGAAGATGAGTGAAGATAAAGACAAGGGAAAGAAACCAGTAGAGGAGGAGATAGAACCAAAGCTTGACCCTCCTCTACCTGAGGATCAATTTCTCAAAGAGCTCAAAGCATTGAGTGACAAGGTTCTAAAAGGAATTCCAGTGTTCTCTGGTAAGATGGATGCAGAGATGGTTATGGAATGGATTGAAGGTATGGAAAACCACTTAACCTGTGATGGGATCATAGAAGAAAAGAAGGTGAAGATAGCCAAGTCTAGGCTTAGAGGACAAGAACTCACATGGTGGAAGTCTCTGTAGGAAGAAAGACAAAAAGCTGGTAAGAATCCCATAGAAAATTGGAAATCAACAATGGAAAAAGTGAAGGAGAATTACCTTCTAGAAGACTATGATATTTAGTTGCACATGAAAAGACAAAACCTTAGGCAAAAGGATCTAGATGTGCCATAATATAATGAAGAATTTAAAAAGCTTTGTCTTAGATCAATAATATAGGAGATAGAGAGAATCAAGGTTTCCTGTTACCTTAATGGATTAAGGTGGAATATAAAAGAACTCAATCTCTGTACCCTAACTTCCATTCATAGTTGTTTCCAAATGGCTTGGAAAGTGGAAGAGAAACTTAGGAAGAAACAATATTCTAACTCTGGAGGGAGAGCAAGGGGTAGAGACAATAGAGGTTGCCATAGAGGAGACACAAGTGGAAGAGTCAATGACAATAGGAGTCAAGGTGACTCTAGATATATAGAGAAAGGACATGAGTCAGGAATTAGAGGTGGATACAATAGAGGAAGATGTTCTTATAATAGTGGAAGAGGAAAATCAGGGGGTTTCAGAAGAAGTTCTCATTTTTCTTCCATGAAAAGCTACAACTGTGGACAAATGGGGAACCTTGCATATAGATGTCCTGACAAACCCTCAGCTTAACAAGAAGAGAAAAATATTGCCTATGTCCAAGAGGAGGATTGTTCCAAACAATCATAGGTGAGTCTTGATTCAGAGAAAGGAGAACACCTCATGTTGAGAAGAATTTTGATCAAGACACCCGCCAAGGATGATCATAAGAAGAGAAGGGCTCTCTTTAGAGTCAAGTGCAATATTTTGGGAAAAGTGTGTAAAGTAATCATTGATTCAGGATCCACAGATAATTTTATCTCTGGGGAGGAAGTAGATAATTTTAAGCTCACCAAGATTCCACATGTGTGTCCTTATAAAAGTCCATGGTTAAACAAGGGCCAGAAAATCTTGGTTAATGAGAAAGTGTGGGTAGAGTTTACCATTGGTAAGTATCAAGATAAGATACTTTGTGATGTGTTTCCAATGGATGCTTGCCTTTTATTACTTGGTAGACCATGGCAGTATAATAGGGAAGCTTCCCATAATGGGAAAGAGAACAAGTACTCCTTCAAGGAAATTGGGGTAACATTAAAAATTCAGTCTTTGCTAGAAGAAGACATAGTGGAGAAGATAGAATCTATTACACTATTAATGGGTGGGAAATATTTCCTAAGGGATATGAAATAGGAAGGATTTGGCTATGTAATCATAATCAAGCCAAAGGAGGAGGAGACTCATAAGTAAGCACCTATGCTAGAGGAAGTGAAACAACTGTTGGATCAGTTCAAAGACATAATATGTGAAGGTACACCAACTATACAACCACCAAAGAGGGAGATTAGTCATCAGATTGAATTTGTGCCAGGAGCATCTTTGCCAAACAAGGTTGCATATAAAATGACACTAGACAAAAACAAGGATATAGCCAGGCAAGTGCAAGAACTTTTGGACTAAGGGCTGATCAGAAAGAGCATAAGCCCATGTGTTGTCCCAGTTGTGTTGGCTCCTAAGAAGGGAGGTATGTGGAGGATGTGTACTGATTATAGGGTAATAAATAGGATAACTATCAGATATAGATTTCTTATTCCTAGGATAGAAGATCTGATGGATTGTTTGGGGTGGTGCTAAGTTCTTTTCTAAAATTGATTTGAAGAGTGGTTACTACCAAATTAGGATGAAAGAAGGTGATGAGATGCAGAATTTTCAATGATCTACAAGGTGTGCAAAGAATTTGAGAATCACTTTCATAGTGAGTTTGTAGATTACACTCTTTAAAATGGATTGTTATTCAAAGGGAAAAAATTATGTGTTCCAAGGGGTTCCATGAGGGAAAATCTCATAGAAGAGAATCATAATGGGAGTCTAAGTGGACAATTTTGATTGAACAAGACACTAGACTTAGTGGAGAGGTTTTATTGGTGGCCAAAAATGCAAAGGGATATAAGGAGATATGTAGAGCAGTGTGGGGTGTATTAGAAGGAAAAAGGAACTTCATCAAATGCATGCTTATATCAGCCATTTCCCATCCCAAGTAGACTATGGGATTTCATTAGTATGGATTTCATTGTGGGACCACCTAGGACACCTATTAATTTAGATAGTGTGTTTGTGGTAGTAAATAGATTTAGCAAGATGAGCCATTTTATTCCATGCAAGACAACACATGATGATAGCCATATTGCCCATTTGTTCTTTAAATAGATAGTGAGGATACATGGCTTGCCAACAAGCGTAGTTACCAACATAAATGTGAAGTGTATGGGACATTTATAGAAGAAACTTTGGAGAAGGCTAGGAACAAACTTGTCACATAGCTCAGCTTATCATCCTCAAACAGATGGCTAGACAAAGGTGATCAACAGGGTACTTTGAAATTTGTTGAGATGTTTGACAAAAGAATATGGACAAAGTTGGGATCAAGTGATACCTTAGGCACAATTAACCTACAATGATAGCACAAATTAGACCATAGGTAAAAGCCCATTTGAGATTGTTTATGGGTTACATCCTAGGGGTGTACTTGAGTTGAGAGACTTACAAGGTTATGAAGGCATCGATAGTCATGGTGATGATTTCTCTCAGTCAATGAGAGAGGTAAATGAATAGGTTAGGAGGACATTATTGGAAGCCAATTAGAAACTGAAAGCCAAGGGATGAGGGAAGAAGAGATCTGCAATTTGAAGTGGGTGATCTAGTAAAGGTATTTTTGAATAAGGCAAGGCTACAAAAGGGGATACCTAGTAAGTTTTAGATGAAAAGGATTAGGCCTTGCAAGGTGTTGGCCAAGTATGGACCCAATGCCTATAAGGTGGAGCTACCCAAGGAGATGTCAATTTCTCAAATCTTCAATGTGAAGGACTTCATAAAGTATAAAGGGCCAGAAATGGATGTAGTATAATATAGTACTGAAGTGAATAAGGATGTAGGAGAGTTCAAGACTCTAGATCAAATCAAGCCACAAGCTGAAAGGATATTGGATTCAAGAGTGAAGAAGCGGACTAGGCATAAAGTCTATATGGAGCATCTAGTGAAATGGAGGAAACAACCAGAGCTAGAAGCCACTTGGATAGCTGAGGGTGACTTCAAAAAGCATGTAATCAATGTGGATTTTCTGACACCACAGGTACCTTAACCTTTTTTTGCAGGTGGAGGATGGTGCAAGAGCACCCTAAGGTCTTTGAAAGATCTTGTTAGTCATTTTGTCTTATAGGTTGGTTTGGCCAACCATCAATGAATAAGGACTATGTTATAAAGTCCCAAGTTTGTCTAAGGCAAGTTTAGGGTTAGTAGAGATTAGGGTTTGTTAGTGGTTGAGTCAAGTTGCATCTAGGGGACTATATCCTTAGAAGTCAATCAAAAGGTCAAAGGGTTGACCAAAACTCCAAAATGAGGCAATTTTTATGATTTTAATGTTTTTAGGGTCATTTGGTAAGTTTTGAAACTAGATTGGGCCATTGGACTTGAAAGAATGTCATTTTGACAAAAGTTGTTAAAGTTGTCATAACAACTTTTGCAACTTTGCAAAGTTGTCATGACAACATTTCCTAGTTTTTAGGAATCGACTTTAATTATGCCAAAATCCCAAAATTAGGGTCCAGACATGTGGGTATAGGACATATAAGGTGGAACAAACCCTAAAGTGACAGTTGGAGTTCATTTTGTACGGATTGTTTGTGGAGAAGTAAGATTTTGCATTGTATTTGTACACAGAACCATCATCCAATACCTTAATGGATTGAATGGGTTGAATTAATGCATTGAGAGTGTTTTGTGTGTTGTTTCTTTAGTCTCTATGGAATTATTTTAATCATTTTTTCATATTGGTTAACATTTTGTAAATCTTTTAGGTTTCACTGGTTCACTGTATAGTTTTGGACCAACCATGTAGATAATGTCTTTTCTTGTAATTCTCATGGTCCAAAGTCCTATGACCACTTGGAATAAATTAAAGCCTTGTATATATAATTTATATATAGAGTGTGGACTTTGTGTGTGTAGGGAAGGAAAGAGAACATTCATGCCCTAGTCAAGTACTGACTATTTTAGCTAGGGGAACTCAACGAAATAGTGGAAATGAAGATTGCTTGGTGATTGGTGTGTGCCAATAAATCATAGAGGAGTGTACTGGGATGTAATATAGACATATTGATGGAAGGAGAAGTTTAGAGGAGGTTATTAGATTAGAGAAAGAGAATCAAGAAACCACACCGATGTTCATGCCCTAGAAACCCTCAATTTTAGGGGTTTGGTGAAAGTCAATTGTACGGACAAGGTGGGAAACTAAGACCTAGAAAATCTATAAGATTAGGAAAAAACCAAAAGGAATATGTATTTAGATTCTAGGGGTTTTAAGGGATTTTGAGAGAAAATCCACTTTTTCAGTGTTTAGGAGGGCTAATAGGCCTAAAAAGGCTACAAGGCCTAGAAGACTAGAAATCTTGAACCCGATTGGAAATTGGGTGAAAGATCCCCAAGATTGGAACTAGAAGGGTTGAAGGAGACCTAAAAGAAGTCAGGAATCCAAACCATAAGAAGATGAGACAGTTGGAAGAATAGATGACCAAGGCAAACCATGATTGTAAAGGGTTATGAAGAAGGGACTAGTGAAGAATTGAACTTGGTGGAGAGCTCCTAGTGTGTTAGAGGATCGGATAGGGATCCTCTAGTTAGGGTAGTGATTGAAACCCTAATAAAGACCAAGAGAAAGTCTAGGAGAGAGCGTGAAGGCTCTAGGAGTAGGATCTCCCCATCAGTACTCCTTGGTATATTCCATTTAATATCTATAACTATGATAAATGTCACTTTGTGTTGAGAAAATTAGAGTTGACTAGATTAACTCGATTGGAAGAGATTCAACCTCAGAATCCTCAAATATAGATGAGCGATAATGAGGTGATTCACTTGGTTCAGAATTATACAGTAAGTATTGATGTAGTTTTTAATTATAAAAAAATTTCAATAATGATTTTAGATGTTAAATATGACAATCTCTTGGTTTTAGGCAATGCAAAAGGAGCCGCCTAGTTCAATATGCAATCTCAATTCAGATGCATTGGATATTAGGTGGACCTAAAAAACACATCAGCTTTGCATTTTTTATAGAGGTCTTTAATTAGGTATTTTAAGTTATAGACCATCACGAACATCATAATTTTAACTCGTATAGGTGAGGGTAATGTCCTCATCATGCAAGCAAATCAGTACTTTCAAAAAATTCTTCTTGACGTGTCTTATGTGAGTGTTCAAAAATTGCAATAAATTTCCATAAATACTTTCAAAACATTCATAATACCCTTCAAAACATTCCAAAATATTTGCAAAACTTTTCAAAAGTTCCCTAAACATTCATTGGTCACAAACACCTTGATTAAAAACCATTGTGAACATGAAATTTTAGAACATTTACCTAGGAGCCTTGTTTTATTTTTCACGATCCTAAGTTATCCATGCATAAATGTGGTCTTTTTTTTCAGCTCCACTTGTTATCCATGCATATTCAACACAGCTACACATGCATTCTCGATTCAGAGTGTGAAAATATTATTTTGGATACGAGGGAGAAAAGCCAAACACATAAAGAATATGCACATAATCATGAAATATGAGAAAAATAAATGTAGATATCACAACAGCTGAGAAACACAAATGAAAATATCATGGTCACAATTGTTTTGAGACACAACATAATTGAATGGTATACCTAGATGATGCAACACAAACACTACTCCTTTGATTCCAAGTTGACACTGTGTGATCCAAAAACCATAGATAAGGAATAAATTTAGAGAGCAGAGGAGGGTCATAGCTGATGACATTATTTTTCCACTAGTATGCAAAGAACACTTTCGGTAAACATACACCGAAAGATAGAACAAATAGTAAACTAAAAATGCAAAATGGAAAGATAAAGAGGAACCTGAAAGTGGAACCCAACAAGAAGGTTATAGTGCAACCTGAGAGAATAGTAAAAGTGCAACCTAAGAAATAGTTCAAGCAAGGAACCCAAAAGACAATCAACTGACTTAAGAGCATAACCAACCAACAGAAACTAAAAGTCAAGTACAGCCCACAAAAACTAGATCTAACTTCCATGTGAGATAAAAAAGTCTTATTATATTTATAGAATCTTTATTTCTTTTTAAAAACCATTTATTTAGGGACAAGACACATGAATGTAAGTGTTTTAATTATTCTAACTAATTTAAAACATATAGACTAGGAGATCAACGTAAATTTATAAACCTGTGATCTTAGAGTTATTATTTTTTTTATGTGAAACTTGATTAGCTCAATCTAACATATAAATAGATGTTGTAATCATTAATTATGAATGAGAGAGGAGGATGATAGGATTAATTTATCCATCAAACACATATATGTATTAGACTTAAAGTTTCAAGAACTAGAATAATAAAAGGTGAATTTGGTTATGAAGAACCAAGAATAGAGGCTACCGAGCAACAAAGGTATTATTCAATCACATTAGGTGATATACTTATTCATGTAAAATTAAATGGATTTGTAATCATAAATAGGAGATTGCATACACCGGGTTAAATTGTAATTTTCTCTCATTCTAACAAGTGAAGAAAAGTGTAAAAATACTTTCAAGGAAGGTAGATTTAACCATCCAATTGTAAATATCTCAACCGAGTGCACACTTAATACTGTTGCAAAATATCTTAATATATTAGACTTTAACAGGTCTCCACAAATACTCTTAACAGGGTAGATCATCAAAAGTGATCGAATTGTAAGCCTTAACTGACCCCTTCCAATCTGTAGATTGTGAAGAATTTGCGGGTGCCATCCCCACCACAGTTTTTACTTCCTAACAAGAGTTTTCTTTGATAGATCATATCTTGTGTTATGTGTCAATTACTTTCATGAATGTTTCTATGAATGCTCACATATATGGTTAAGTTAATGAACTAATATATCTTACATCAAGATAGTACAGAATAGATGGTTGGATAAACAATTGATTACACATAGGTTAATTGATAAAAGGATACAAAAGTTTTAAAGGTATTAATTCCAACAATTAATATCAGAGCCTAGTCTCTTATTTGGAAAGCTTAAAGTCTTAAGAGAAAAGATCATACAATGGAGAAGTACAAACTTGACAAAAGTATTGAGAATCATAAGGTATAAATTCAGATCTTCTATGAGAAGTATAAAGAAGCTAGAATAAAGATGAGACAGCTGTTAGATGAAAGAAATATTATGGCATCTCAATTTAATGAAACAGATTACCGTGAAGAAGAGATACTAGATTTATTTAAGTAATCAGGATCAACTACAAGCAAAGTATCACATACATTTGAAGAAAGCATCACAAGATTGAAAGAAATCAATCAACATCTGACAAAGCAAGTTAAAATGCTACAAATCAGTCAAGAGAAATAGATTGTAAAGATGATTGATGTCATGAACAATGCTAGGCAAGCTGAACAAGAAAGAACATTGGAAATTGGTGATATAAGAAAGATCACTGAAAGATTAACAAAAAGAGAGTCAGAAATATAAAGACTTACAGAGAATCACCATGAGATTACAAATTAGATCATTATTATAAATCAGGAGGCAAACATAATGAATATAGAACTCATTGAAAGAATAGAAGCTATCGGTGAGCTAAGCGAAGAAAATGAAAATTTGAAACAAAAATTAAGAATTCAACAACAACATAATGAAATTATCAAGAAAGCTAAAGAGAGAAATAAAAGAATGGATGATTTTCTTGAAGGAAAATGAAGAGTCAACAATAACACCAGTCTAGGCTATACTGAGAATGGAGAATCACCCAATCAAGTTGATCGAAAGAATGTCTATGCAAATCCAAGACCAAAAAAGATAACATGCAATCATTGTGGAAAGCAAGGCCACACATCAAATGTATGCAGGAACAAAATGAAAGGTATTCCTAAATCCATATCTTCATTCATAGGATTTTGTTATAGATGTAACAAGAAAGGACATAAATCATATGAATTTAAATCTGAGATGAAACAACCAAAGAAGGAAACCTACATGGACACATATTGTCCTACTTGCAAAATGAATGGGCACACAACTTTTGAATGCTGGAAAAAGAGAAAGCAAGAATGGAAGCCTAAAGGTTAAGAAACTGCCTATCAACTGAAAAGAGTCAGTAACCAATATATATGGGATTAAAACACATGGAGAAACTATACATCATGTGGAAGATTTTGTCACATTGTTGCAAACTATATGAGACAATCGACTAGAAAGTCTAGAGGCTGGACTAACCCCGAAATTAGATGTTTATAGTGTCATAAAACTGGTCATCTCAAGAAATACAATAGAGACCAAATGAAAGAGACCAGCACCTTTCCCCAAGGAAATAACATTGAAGACATCTGGAAGATGAGAGACAAAATGTGGAGAAAGGCTTCAAACAATGATGAAGCAAGACCAAGCAATGCAATTGGTGACACCCTATCAAATGGATCTAGTGACATCACCACCCCCACCTAAGAAGAACAAGTATGTATGGAATTGCATTACTCTAAGTATTATTTTACATCAGTTCCATAATATGCTGATGAAATTCCAAATTAGCATAAGTATAGATGCATCATGAAATTACTTGTTAAAATCTGTGAAAACTATCTCATCGGTCATTACATACCAAAATGTGATGGTATACATGAAAAGGTAAAGTGCTAGTGTGAATTGATATTTGTCGGTAACCACATGCAAGTTGTTTTCACCATACACTCAAAATCTGTCGGTGATCACATATTATGAAAGTTGATGTTGTGAGCACCAAAGCCTGTTGATAAACAAAGCAAGTCGAAAGGATTGTCCAATGCACCAAAAATTGAAAGATAAGTTAAATGTTCCCTGATGACTCCGGTCTTCATAAATTGAAACATTGTTGAGAATTTATGATGGAAAGTTTAGGGCAATGCCTATAAATACCTGACAAAGAGAATTTTTTTCTCACCCGGTGCAAGAGAAGAGTGACAAAGGCGATTTCCAGAAAGAATCAACCAGAGCACAGAGCGACCCCAACTTTACAACCAAGCACTCCCAACTAATTAGAAACCACTATAGGAGTAAATTAGTAAGTTCTTACATAAATTGAAGACCTTATTTATGCATTTTTCAAAAATCCCTAAATCTCAAAAAATCGCTACAACTTCAAGAACTGCTAAATTGAAAAGCATTAAGAAGGACAAGGTTAACCTCATTAAGAACTCAACCTGTGAGGAACCTCATTATAAGAGCTTTCCTGAGGTTGCCTCACAATGAGACAATGTTGGAGCATTCTCCTGAATACCAGCTAGGGTTTTTCTCATCAAAGACATGCGAGCATACATTCACTGCAAAATTGTAGAAATTGGTGATATAGAGGTAGATCAACTTATCAGAAGCTTTGTGATAGTAATGGAAATATCAAAGAAGAGCATAAAAAAATTGAGGTTAAGGGTTTAACAAATGCATTACATTTCTTGAAGGAGTTTAAAACTAAATGGATTTGGTTAGTACTTAGTAGACTCTATGACCAAAAGTTATGGTTAGATGAACTGAAAAATATAACCAGGGATGTCATTCATAGTGTCACTGGTAATCCCATTACCGAAAAGGTAAAAGCATTGAAGCATCCATCGAAGAATGAAATAAACAAGAATATAGGAGCCACATGTGATGGTAGAGGATTAAGAGTATCCACCATCAATGATATTTAATTGAAATTTGGAGCATGTGTCCTTGGATACAAGTTCTTTCAAGACAGCAAAATGAACAACATAGCTTCCAAAGTAGTGGACACAACTTATAAAATTGTGAAGAAGGGAACCCAATTGGACTTGTCTGATCTTCTACTCAGACAATTAGAGGAGAACATGAAGACAATAAGGATTGAAAAGTGTCATTCATGTAAGTTCAGTTCTCTCATTATGTGCATATTCTTTTACTTACAAGAAACTTTCCCATCAATAGGAAATGTACAATGGGATGCAACTAGACCAATCACCATTCAGATTAGTGAATTCATTAAATCACTAGGAGTCATTTTTGAAATAGTCATGGATCAATACTTTGTTTTATTCAAGAAAAGAATGCAAGAAAGGATAAGGATCCCCGAGCAACTCATTGTGAAATTAAAGACTGACATATGTTTTATGGCTGACACTGATTACACCTACATTAAGCCATTTGTACCAAGGACAACATGGCTAGCACCACTTGACTATGAAGTTAACATAGATCAAGCATCTAATGCTATTGAGGGATTATTGAAAGAGCCATTAGAAAAATTACAACCTAAGTTTGGCACTTATGAAGAAGCCAAAGAGAGAATAAAAAGTGGCTTAGTTGTGAAACAAATTATAAGAAAGAAGGAAAAAATGGTTAACAATATAGAGAAGATCATATAGGTGATAGAGGACGAAGAAATTGAGGGTCAAACACCCATTGGTAAAGATGAAGAAAATATTGACACAGACTCAACCGAGTCTCATACACCACCTCTCTCACCAGAAAAAAAGCAAAGGACCACAGTTGCATCAAGGACAAGAAGTCAGAAAGCTAAGAGTGAAATTCCTTCACCTCTCAAGAAAGGACTAGTCAGAACCTATAAGAGGAAACCAACACCTCCAAAAAGAGGCACTACCAAAAGAAGAAGATTAATTAGAATCAAGGAGGACATTGAGGATACCCAAAAGGATGAGGGTATAGAAGCTGAAAAAGTAAAGATTCCAAAGACCATTGATGAAATTTGTGAATCTATTTCTTAAAGAGGTGGCATGACAAATGTCAAGGTAAGAAGATGGCCGACATTAGAACCTACCCATCAGAATAAGGTAGAGGACACTTTGATTAAAGAAATGATAAACTTCACATATGTGCCAGCATGATTTGATAAAATTATGCCAAAAGAACTTCAAAATAGTTTATCAACACGATAGACATTTGCCTTACATTCGGAGAAGGAAATCAAAGAAATAGTCTTGGTCACTCTTATGCCTCCCGAATCCAAGAAGGTAGAAATTAATGAAATGAGGGAGAAACATATAAAATATCTCCTCCCAAAGAAAAAATCTTATAAGTTTCTATAGGGGAAGCTCATAGAGATAGAAAAACAAAGCACCAAAATATGGAGTAAGATACTCAATCAGCCTATTGAAGAGGCAAGCCCAGAAAGAGAAGTGCAAGGCACACTAGCTAAGACAAGCCTGAAATACATTGATATAGATAACACTAAGGAGGTAACAATAGTTGAGATGGATTAGGAAGAAGTGGGTACAATAGGAAACAAACAAGCAGATATTGCTGATGAAACATGGTCTGACACTGCTATTGATAATACACTAATTAATATCACAGATGATCGTTCAAAGGATATTCAAAATGATGAATATGTCACTATTATCAAGGCAAAAACCAATGAACAAGACACAACATTTGAGACTTCATAGGTGAACATATCAAAAAATATGCCAATATTGATGCAAGCCATCAATATACTTCAAGAAAAAGACAAATCACCTGACAAAGATTCAAGCATTCCCGAGGATGCAGGGGATGGAGGAAAGAAAGACACTACCGATGAACTGAATGTTATTGGAAAAGAAAAAAAATATGGAGACACCATTAATGAAGAAAAACAAAAGGATGATGTTGATGATGCACCTAAGGAAAAGGATATTCAAGAACAAATAGTTGATACCACACCTAAGGAAACAAAAGGTGATGTTGTAGAGACATCGAAGGTTGAAAAGGAGATGTCCTCAAACAACTAAAAGGAAAACCTTGAGAAATAGGACAAAGGTACACCTATACACAATAGCACAATAGACAAAGCTGAGAAATTTGCTATGGTTCTGCATTCAAGTGAAACTCAGAAGAAGAAGAAGAAGAAGAAATCCAAAAAAAATAAGTTGGAAGTCACTCTAAATGAAATCATTGAGATACCCAAATGTGACCCAACTACTATAGAATATGAATTTCTTAAAGAGTACGGTGAAATATACCAAAGGAAGGCATTACAGGAGAAACTAAGAAAGCAGCACTAATAATCCATGGTACTAGAAACAACTAGGGACATATTGAGTCAGATTGTACCTAATGTTGATGTTGATCATAATATACCTATCCTTGATCAACTAGCCACTCTAACTAAAGCCATTACAACACAAAACATTGATGCAAAAAATGCAATAGAGAGAGCAGAGTGGAAGTACCAGAACAAACTTGTTGAAAATATCAGCCAAGAAGTGGCAATAAACAAGGTAAAGATTTTAGAATTCATAAGTGAATTAGAATAATCATTACTGAATCTATTTCCTTGATTCAACAACTAAGCACACTGGATAAATTCACTAAGGAGCATAGTGATAACAAAGCAATGTTAGATTTTGATCTAGCTAACAATGCTAAGAGCTTAACCACTGAAGAAAATATAATTAAATTGCATTATGAGAAAATTATTTAAATAAAAAGGTTAAGGCAAGAACTGTGGGAAGAAGAAACACAATTCAGGGAAGAGGTCACCGATCTCCAAGCTCAACTTCTACCAAAACTAACACTGCTTCAACAACAGAACAGTTCAGAAAGACAACTGATAGCCACCCCCAAGATGTCTATAGCAGACAACATCTACAATATGCATTCAAAGATCATACTCGAGCATATGGCTCTAGGAAACCTGAAGGACCAATGGGAGAAGATGATGGAAAACATGAAGTCCTCACACTCTCACATTTTTTATAAACTATAAGGTATACACCTTTTCCCTTAATAAATAAAAAGGGGGAAAATAATGATATGTATAGATAGGGAAGCTATACAGTACTATGGAAAAAGAACATAAAAGGGAGTATAATGATATATCAGCATATACATAGGGGGAGTCATGAAATGACTAAGGATTATATATGATATACATACTTAACATTTTGTTAGTATTTTGCACATATCATTTTTTGATATTAATGTCAAAGGGGGAGATTGATGACATTATTTTTCCATTAGTATGAAAAGAACACTTTCGATAAACATGCACCTAAAGACAAAACAAAGAGTAAACCAAAAATGGAAAATGGAAAGGATAACTTGAGGAACTTGAAAGTGGAACCTGACAAGCAGGTTATAGTGCAACCTGAGAGAACAGTCAAAGTGCAACCTAAGAAATATTTCAAGAAAGGAACCTAAAAGATAGTCAACTAATTTAAGAGCATAATCGATTGACAAAAATCGAATGTCAGTTACAACCCGCAAAAAGTGGATTTGACTTCCACGTTAGATAAATCCATCTTATTCTATTTATAGAATCTTGATTTGTTTTTAAAATAATTTCTTTAGGGACAAGAAACATGAATGTAAGTGTTTCAATCATTCTAACTAATTTAAAACATATAGACTAGGAGATCAAGGTAAATTTTTAAACATGTGATCTTAGAGTTAATATTGTTTTACATGAAACTTGATTAGGTCAATCTATCTTATAAATAGATGTTGTAATCATTCATTATGAATGAGAGAGGAGGATGAGAGGATGAATGTATCCATCAAACACATCTATGGATTAGACTGAAAGTTTCAAGAACCAGAATAGCAAAAGGTGAATTTGGTTATCAGGAACCAAGAACAGAGGCTACCGAGCAACAAAGGTATTATTCAATCACATTAGGTGATATACTTATTCATGTAAATTTAAATGGATTTGTAATAAAAAAATAGGAGATTTCATACACTAGGTCAAATTTTAATTTTCTCTCATTCTAACAAGTGAAGAAAACTTTAAAAATCCTTTCAAGGAAGGTGGATTTAACCATCCAATTGTAAATCTTTTAACCGAGTTAACCGTCAATTAATTTCATGAACTTTCTATGAATGTTCACATGTATGGTTAATTTAATGAATTGTTATGTCGTATATCAAGATAGTATAGAGCAGATGGTTTGATAAACAATTGATTACACAAAGGTTAATTGAAAAAACAATACAAAAGTTTTAGAGGTACTCATTCACCCCTCCCCTCTCAGTACACACTTTCCATTAATTCCAATAGTAGTGACCACAATAATACAGGCTCCCTATATTATTTTGGTCATTATGGCCCTCCTCCTCCACTCTCTAAATTTATTCCTTATATATGGTTTTTGGATCCTATAGTGTCAACTTGGAACTAGAGGAGCAGTTGTTGTGTTGGATCATCTCAGTATACCACTCAATTATTTTCTGTCTCCAAACAATTGTGACCATGATTCCTACATTTATGTTTCTCATTTTTTGTGTCCCTAGACCCCTTATGACCCTTTATGATCCCTACGAATACATCTTAGAGGTCATAAAGTGTCGTAAAGGGTAATAAGAGGCTCCTAGGAGGGGCTAGATGAGCTTCCACCTTCACATGGTTGGATCTCATCTAAAAACATATAACATCTTATATCATTCCTATTGTATAATCTACATATTGAATTATGTTCAACAAAGACTGAAATTTAGTGAGCAAAGCATAGAGTGTGAGGTGTCTTTTATATTTGAAAGAAAATAAACAATTTGAATTTTACACAATATATCATGTAAAAAATAATAAATAATTATCTATTAAATAAGTGCATTGGCTACGAGATACTTTCATGCTATAAATCCTATTTATCAAATGATCTTAGGATGCTAGAGTTGTGTCATCTTCATAGGTGAATTAAATTTTTTGTCAACCTCTCTCATAACAACTTCATTCCCCCATAACAAATAGTTGTATCTTGGGTGATAGATAATTAGTAGTAACTGTGTTCTAGTATGCATGCAATTATTCTTTATTATGCCTAATGTCTGAGATTAAGGAAAATATAAATACTAATTTCTACCATTTGTGGTGTTAATGTGAGAAATCAAGCTATATAAAAACTTTTCATTGGATCCTTTTGATATTTCTTGAGAATATTTAGTTTGATCCTTCACATATGTTTAAATCAAATATTATTCTCTAATTTTTTTTTGCATTTTGTAGACTTTTTTATATGGTTTTGCCTTCTAATTTTTGTATGCATATCTACTAGCACACTTCCCATCATATCATTTGTTAAAATGAATCTTCACTATGATTTCATGGATGTCCATCCCATGTTCCAAGGCTCTTGTTTTATCCTAGCAGGGAGGATGCTTGCAAAGGTTGTTGAATCTGGTTGTGTTCCTAACGTCTATATGATACTGCTTATTATATTGTGAATCTCATGGAGAAAACTTAGTAATTCAAACTAGTGATTTATCATTCAATAGAGATTTTGTTTATTTGCTAAAGTTTCTTGCAAGTGGATGTTAATTAGCAGTGCCTGTTGGCACCCTTTTGGAGGATTTTTTCTCTGAGTTTGTAAAGTCCATTGGTAGACTTGAGGATGAGTTATTAGTGTTATTTTTCTATTTTTGAGCTCATGTATGCATCAATTCAAGATCATATAAGTCAAGTCGAGAAAGGTTATAGAGTTTTTAAACATTTGAGGCTTATCAGGTGTGTTAGATTTTACAATTTTCCAACAACTTTGGACCATATATTTTGTGTTATTTTATGATCATTTTCATATCTATTAAATTTGGTGAAGTTTCAAATTAACTTAATCACCACATTGTTAAATTGGGTGCATAACTTATAAGACTCTTAAATCTTTGTAGGAATTTCAGTTTAATTTTAAAGAGCCATTTTTGAAGGGTTATTGATTGATTAAATTGATTATATTTGCAAGCACATTCTACAATTTGCAAAAATTATCAATTAATTCAATCTAAGACATTACATTGTGTATGAAACCTACCCTAGTGCACCAATTCAAAAATACTGAGGTATCCACTTAGCATTGAAGTTTTGTCAAGTTGCATTAGGAATGTCTCAGAAGGACTATTTAGTTACAAAATATTCCTAGGATACTATCTATGGGAGAAATTGGAAAATCATTCAATATGTTTGGAATTAGTCTGCACCATTTACTCAGTGCAATGTTTTCCACAGATAGACTCTTGACCTAATGTTTTAATCTTTCATCAGTATTGAAGTGGTTTCATTTGAAAGTTTACCTAGCAATGCAATTTGGACTAGATGGCTTGGGGTTAGTTTGTTGCAGACTAATTTTCTGAAATGAAGCCTTGTACATGCAATGAAACACTATAAATCGGTGAGAAGTTCAACACATGCTTAAAAGAACTAGAGATGGAATATGCAACTATTTTGGGTCTTCTGTTGTGAATGATAAAACATATGAATTAAATATACAAAACTAAATATTGACTAACAAGATGATGATTATGTTAGGATGAATTCAGAATAACTGGGAGGGGGGTGAATCAGTTATCCTTAGGTATAGATGTGCCCATATAAAACTTTAAACCAACTTTAACAACTTAGATATGCTTGGCAGTAATAAACAACAAAAATTTGTATTTTATTGTACTAATGAAATAAGCTTGCAAAAACTTAACAGTAAAACACAACAATAAAATTCACACATTTTGACACTATGATTTAACGTGGAAACCCAATATGGGAAAAACCACCAGTAACATGCTACCAAAATTTTACTCTTCTAAAGTAATATCGTGTGTGGAGCCAACCCTGTTAAAGGTTACAAAACACATTGTCAAAAGTGACCTGGTTAAAGGATTTAATCACCCTGTTAGGAGTGGCCTTGTTAGAGGACTTAGAACATTCCAATCTAAATTTCACCTTGTTCAAAGGATTTATACAATGACTATTAGGTCAACCTAGTTAAAGGATTTGAACTGATGCAATAGTTAGAAAGTAATCAACAAGTGTGATCTGATACATACAACTTACTTTCCAAATCCAGATCCAATTTCAGCTCTAATGCTATTTCACTGAGTGGCCTCCATTTTCATCTCAAACTTCAGATCTACTTGGAAATCTGTCAAGCAATCTCTCTCTTCTTCTCTGCTTAGCCTTCCCTTCTAGGTCTAGCCAATCAGTCAATTAACCATGAAACACTTTGCATTCAATTTCTCCTTACACTTAGATATGATAACAATAGCCACAGTAGGTTATATTATACCTCTTCATCTAGGTCTGATAAATTTTTTTCTGCTTAATCAAGATCGTAGATCTTAGGTTAGGTCAGATCCAATGGATCTTTCCATCATTAAATTTAATTTACTTCTCCAATACAATCATTAATTAAGCATTGAATCCATGCACTAATAATAGTTTCTCATGCATTAAATGAATGTGGACCAATCTTAATTAATAATGCATATCCCAATAAAATCAACTATGTTGGCCATAGATCTCAAATCTCATCAATAAACAAAATACTGAGGCTCGGCTTTCTCTTGTTTCCTCTTGACATTTCACTGGTGGTCGACATCATCTTTGCTTTTCTCAGCATCACCTTTCACTTTTCTTGGTATTGAGTTTTCTTTGCTTAGCATCGACGTTCCAGTGAACTATTAGTGCTAGATAAACAACATATCACTTTTCCAAAGTGTCAAATGATCAAGTACTCTGGTGTATACTCATAACTCAGCCATTTCCTTGGTCTTCTTTTTATCCCATTCTTTTCAAATCTTCATCAATCAATGGATAAGGTACTCAAATATACAACAATAGTCTCACCAGTTAAGGTTTGACATCAATGACAAAATAACAATTGTCTACATTGTAGTGATCTTTCCAACAATCTCCCTCTTTGGCATTGATGGCAACACTGAACTATAAAACAATAATTTCCAACCAAAGTTAC
Source organism: Thuja plicata (assembly GCA_018584345.1). Taxonomy (NCBI): domain Eukaryota; kingdom Viridiplantae; phylum Streptophyta; class Pinopsida; order Cupressales; family Cupressaceae; genus Thuja; species Thuja plicata. The sequence goes on along the minus strand of MU224311.1, from coordinate 644,457 downwards.
CATACAATCCAAAAGTTGCCTGTGTTCCTGATATGAACAAATCTTCATTAATGTCTTTAGCTTCATTCTGGCTCCCTCTATGTCTATAATCACACTAAAATGTTTTATGTTACTATTCAGCTCCCTCTTTCAGTAATATCTCCCTTGTATCTATTGTTACCTGTTGTTGTATCTTTTGTTACCTGATGTTTTAGCAATAATCTCCCTCTTTGACAATAATACCAAAGATGTCGACATCTTCATCATGTAGATTCTTCTGTTCCAATCTTTGTATCATGTTATTCATGTCATCTTTGTGTATGACTAATCTACTTTTCTATAATCTTTTTCCACTTCACAGTTTTTAGGCAGCATCCTAGAAATGTGACCTACTATGCATTAATGTGTCAAGTGTTCTGATGAAAACATTTGATGCAACAGTACCATTCAACACTAGTTATCCTTTGCTAGGGTAATTACCCCCAATTTAACTCCTAGATACTCTTGAGTATCCTTGGGTAATGCTTTTGTAAATATGTCTGCCAACTATTCCTTAGTGTTCACATATTCCAGTCTTACTTCCTTCTTCTGTACTAGCTCCTTCAAGTAATGATACTTGATAACTATATGTTTTTTCTTAGAGTGCATTATAGGATCTTTAGAAATATTAATGGCACTCGTGTTATCACAATATATGACAACTAGTTCTATGATCTCCTCTTTCATACCTTTCAGTAGTATCTTCAACCACACAATGTTTGAACAATTAACTGCTGCTGCCACATACTCGGCTTCAGCTATAGATTATGAGGTGAAATTTTGTTTCTTGCTTGTCCAGGAAACTAATCTTTTCCCCAAAAGAAATGCTCCTCTTGTAGTGCTTTTTCTAACATCAACATTACCAGCCCAGTCAGAATCAATATAGACTCTGAGTTCACACTTGTCATTCCTTTTGTAATATAGACCATAGTCTTTTGTACCTTTCAAATATCTTAGAATTCTTTTCACTGCTATTATATGTGTCTCTTTTGGATTAGCAGAAAATCTAGCAACAATTCCAACTGCTAATCCAATATCAGGTCTACTATGTACAACATATTGCAGTTTACCAATCATTGATTTGTATAGTGTTTGATTTACCTCTTTTGTATCATCATTCTTTGTCAGCTTCTATCCAGTAGCCATGGGTGTACTCAATAGTTTTGAGTCTTCCATACCAAAAGTTTTCAGTATCTCCTTGATATATTTTGATTGTGTAATATAGATACCATTCTTAATTTGATGTATTTCTAGTCCAACAAATAATTTTATCTCACCAAACATAGACATTTAAAATTCAGTTTGCATTTGCTTTGAAAATTCTTTACATATCATATCTTGTCCACTAAATATGATGTCATCCACAAAAATTTCAGCCAATAAAATTCCTTTACCTTTCTCTATTTTCAAATATAGATTGGTGTTGTCATTTTTTCTTGCAAATTCAATCTTCATCAAATAATTGTGTAATCTTTCATACCATGCTTTGGGTGCTTGCTTCAGTCCATATAATTCCTTGTGCAGTTTGTAAACCATGTTCCTCTTACTAGGGTCAGTAAATCCATCAGCTTGTTCAATATATACTTCTTCTTCGAGTATCCCATTTAGAAATGTTGACTCCACATCCATTTGATAGACTTTAAATCCTTTGTAGACTTTAAATGCATATGCAAGTAGAGTTTTCACACCCTCCAATCTTTCAACTCGGGTGAATGTCTCTCCATAGTCAATTCCTTCCTCTTGTGCTTAACCTTTGCATACCACTCTTTCTTTATTCCTTGTTTCTAAACACCCACTTTGTACCAATTACATTTTTGTTTTCATGTCTCGGTACTAGTGTCCATGTCCTATTCTTTTCAATTTGGTCTAACTCTTCATTCATGACTTGAATCTAGTCTTCATTATCCAAAGCATCTTTTACTGTCTTAGGCTCAAAATCACATAATAAACATGTGTCTTCTCTTAATTTGCCTCTTGTCATAACTACAAAATCCTTTTCTCCTATGATTTGATCAGGTTTATGGTGTCTTCTTACATATTTTTCCAAAGTAGGCTCCTTCTCAGCTTCAATTTGATCATTCAAGTTCAATTCAGGGTGAAACTGTGACTCGGCATCTCCATCAGATAGCTCAGCAGTCACTTCCTGTTGCTCGACAATATCATTCTGTGTCTCAGTAGGTGCAGAATATTTCTCAGAAACTTCATAATCCTCTTCTTTAGGATATGTGAATGATCTATAACTTTCAGGCTCAACCATTCTTTTAGCTTCATTTCTTTCTTCATATTCATCAATTTTAACATTTTCACTTTCCACAATTTTGTTAGTGTTAGAATTCAAACATTTGTATGCCTTACTCCTAGTAGAATATCCAAGAAATATTATTTCTTCTCCTTTAGTATCAAGTTTACCATTTTTGTTATCCTTCAGTATAAAACATTTGCTCCCAAAGACTTTAAAATAACTTACAATAGGTGCATATCCATACCATAGCTCATAAGGTGTAGAATTTGTACCTTTCTTGACTTCTACTCTGTTCAAGGTATAAATAGCTATACATATAGCTTCTCTCCAATATTTCTATGCAACATTTTTCTCCATCATTAATGTTCTCGCACAGTCCATGATAGATCGATTTCTTCGTTCAGCTATACCATTATGTGGCGGTGTCCTAGGTGCTGACATCTATATTTTAAACCCTTGGTCATTGAAGAACCTATTAATCTCATTATAAATAAACTCTCCTCCTTTGTCAGATCTCAAACATTTCACACTCTTACCTATTTCCTTTTCAACTTTTGCTAAGTACCACTTAAATAACTGAAATGCATCAGATTTTTCTTTGAGAAACATAATAGTCATCATCCTAGAGTAGTCATCTACAAATAGAATAAAATATTTTTCTTCACAGTAACTTTTCTCACCAATAGGTCCACAAAGGTCAATATGAACCAATTCCAAACTATTCTCAGAAGTATGAGTTTTTCTTTTGAAACTAGATTTAGTCATTTTTCCCAGCTGACATTGCTTACACATTGCATTCTCAAGTTTCTTTAACTTAGGCAGCCCTCTAACATTTTTCAATTTACTTATGCTTACCAAGTTATCAAAGTTAACATGACATAGCCTCCTATGCCATAACAAAACATCATTATACTATGCAAACAAGCATGTCTCTTTAGCTAAATCCAGATAGAACAAGTTACCTTTTATTTGCTCACCACCTCCAACTAATTCTCCATTGGCATCATAGATCTTTGCTTTCCTATTATGGAATTCAACTCTATAACCAGAAGTGTTCAGCTCTAAAACACTCAACAAGTTATACTTAAGATCATCAACCCAGTATACATCATCACATCTAATCTTATTAGTCAATTGAATTGATCATTTTCCTTTGACTCTACAAGGTGTATCATTACCAAACTTAACATATCCACCTTTGCATTGATCTAAGGTTTCAAATTTATCCTTATCACCAGTCATGTGATGTGAACAACCACTGTCAATAATCCAATGATCACCTTTACTAATATAAAAAATTAGTGTGATTTTCTCATCATTATCATAATCATCTTTCATTGCAACATAGACTACTTCTATATCATTTTCATCAAATTTGTCAGATTCACTTTCAGAAGCTTCTTCAGCTATGTAACAAGATTTCTTACCTTTGTCTTTGTACTCCTTGTACTTTCTATAGTCTCGGTCATCCTTTCTATCCTTGTACTTTTTGTCTCTTATTTCATCCTTTTCATTCTTGTCGGAACATCTAGCAGCAATATGACCAACTTTGTTACAAGAAAGATAAATAATAGGTAGTTTACCTTTGAATTTTCCTTTTCCTCTAGCTAGCCTTCTTGCCATAAGTGCCTCAAGCTCTTCTAGATCATTTGAGGTGTCAATGTCAGTGTCCACATATTTCTTTACTTTCTTAAATTTGTTGATTACCATCTGTGACTTGAATGCAGATTCAACAGCTTGTGGAGTATAGTTGTCAAAATTTGACATCTCAAATGCAGCAAGTCTGGCTACGAGACTTTCCAAATTTAAATTATTATTAGGAGTACATCTCAGTTCTTGAATTATAGATACTCTAATAGCATAAATAGGAAGAAGTGTTCTCAGTACCTTTCTCATGATAGTATCTTCATCAATGACTCCCTTAGCTCCTCTAATGGCATTTACAACTTTCTTTATCCTATCATAATATTTCACTGTATTATCTCCTTATTGCATTTTTAAATCATCAAACTTACCTCTCAAGCTGTCAGATTTGTCTCTTAGTACATTCGTATCACCTCCATAAATGGTTGTAAGGGCATCCCACATCTGCTTTGCGGTTGTACAATCTTTGATGTCCTTGAATTTAGGATAGTTCAGAGATGATGCAAGTTCCAGCATTGCTTGATTATGTTCATGCTTCTCTCTTAGCTGTGCAGCATTCAAAACTCTAGTAGGGGCTACATATTCTGTTTCAATACATGTCATTTAGCAAAATCACCAATACTAGCCAAGTGAAGTTTCATAAAAATTTTCCATGCAGGAAAGCTTTCCTTCTTGATCTTCGATCCATCCCTTTTATACATCTTGATCTTTATCTCCAAGTACCTTCAAACTTTTCAAGAGAACACAACTTTGATACCAATTGTTACGATGAATTCAGAATAACTAAGAGGGGGATAAATCAATTATCCTCATGTCTAGATGTGACCATATAAAACTTTAAACCAACTTTAACAACTTAGATCTACTTGGCATTAATAAACAACAAAAGTTTGTAGTTTACTGTACTAATGAAATAAGCTTGCAGAAACTTAATAGTAAAACATAACAATAACATTCACACATTTTGACACCATGATTTAATGTGGAAAACCAATATGGGAAAAATCACCAGTAACATGCTACCAAAATTTTATTCTTCTGAAGTATTTCCCTGTGAGGAGCCAACCCTGTTAAAGGTTACGAAACACACTGTCAAATGTGACCTGGTTAAAGGATTTAATCACCCTATTAGGAGTGGACTTGTTAGTGGACATAGAACATTCCAATCTGAATGTCACCTTGTTCAAATGATTTATACAATGACTGTTAGGTCAACTTGGTTAAAAGATTTGAACTGATATAATGGATAGAAAGTAATCAGCAGGTGTGATCTGATACATACAACTTACTTTGCAAATCCAGATCCAGTTTTAGCTCTAATGCTAATTCACTGAGTGGCCTCTATTTTCATCTCAAACTTCAGATCTTCTTGGAAATTTGTCAAGCAATCTCTCTCTGCTTCTCTATTTAGCCTTCTCTACTAGGTCTTGCCAGTGAGTCAATTAACCATCCAACACTGTGCATTAAAATTATCCTTACACTTGGATACAATAACAATAACCACGGTAGGTTATATTATACCTCTTTATCTAGGTCAGATAAATCTTTTGCCACTTAATCAAGATCATAGATCTTAGGTTAGGTCAGATCCAAGAGATCTTTCCATCATTACATATAATTTACTTTTCCAATATAGTCATTAATTAAGCATTGAATCCATGCGCTAATAATGGTTTCTCATTCATTAAATGAATGTGGACCAATCTTAATTAATAATGCATATCCCAATAAAATCAACTATGTCAGCCATAGATCTCAAATATCATCAATAAATAAATTACTGATGCTCGGCTTTCTCATGTTTCCTCTCAGCATTTCACTGGCGCTCGGCATCATCTTTGCTTTTCTCGGCATCACCTTTCACTTTGCTCGGCATCAACTTTGCTTTGCTCTACATCGACCTTCCAGTGAACTGTCAGTGCTAGATAAACAACATATCACTTTGCCAAAGTGCCAAATGATCTAGTAACCTGGTGTATACTCATAACTCAGCCATTTCCTTGGTCTTCTTGTTATCCCATTCTTTTCAAATCTTCATCAATCAATGGATAAGGTACTCAAACATACAACAATAGTCTCACCAGTTAAGGTTTGACATCAATGACAAAATAACAATTGTCTACATTGTAGAAATATTTCCAATAGATTATTATCCAATAGTAAATTACAAGTACGTATTGATTATAGACCTGGATCATCTTCGAATACCTCAAGGAGGGAATATAAATGAAAAGATGAGATCTGGATCTTGGATATTCTAATATATTAATATAATATAAAAATATGTTACTAAAGAGTCCATAAGTGATTTTGAGAATTGACTTCTTCCACATTAAGTTTTCATCCTATATCTTATCTATTTATTTATCATTTCTTCTTTCTGTATTAAAATCAAGTAAAAACGACCTCAAATAGTGCAAATATAAAAGCATAACATTGATATTAAACTTTTGCACAGTAATTTATAAAGCTTCCCTCTAATTATGAATACTTGCAGCAAGAGAAATAAAAGAGAATATAGGTAATGATTTTCACATATGATATGATTTTCATAAAGTCGATCCAACTTCAGAGCTGGTAATGCTGCAACCATATCCATAAAATTCCTAGATACCATCTTCACCCTAGGCATGGTGAATAATTAAGATTTCTCTACTACTCGGCTATTTTCTAATCGTCCCTCGCTATCTATATATCTAGAACTAGTTGACCTGTAAATAAGAAAAATAACAATCATAGTGGGATCCAGATATATGAAGTTAACAACTTTGCTAAATTGTCTCATGAAGGTGAGGAAATAATAGACATTGTTCACAGAATTGGGATATTGGATAACAACTCAACTAATCGGGAAGTTAGAGATGTGAGTGATGCAGAACCTATTGAAGAAATTCAAATTAAAGATGGTAAAGAAAACGGTGGATAGCATATTAAGACTGATTAGAAACAATTATTGATCAATGAAATGTCTTCGCAGATGGACATGATCTCAAAAATCTCTTTGATGAATGATGAGAAATAAGTAGTGGTCGATGCAATTGCCCAGATTTATCAGTGAAAAAATGAAAGTACATAGCCAAACACGAAATATAGTAAGCAAAATCACACATAACAGGCGAAGAAAAAATAATTTGCATGTAATTTAATAAATCCACACTTCCCCATTGCCACGTCTATAGAGTCTGAAACATGTGGAAGCATAGCCAGGGCACGGGGCTCTAAAAGAAAAGTTGCCATGTTATTTAATTTTCTTCTTACATAGTACCATTCTATTTTCAGCTAATTTTTCAAAGGGAAAATACAATTACCGCTGGTAAAAAAGAGGCTAGCCAATAGAAAAATAGGAGATAAAAAACAAAAATCTCAATTTAATGGAAATATTTTCCTAGATCATAGGATAAAGGGAGGATGTGTGATTTCCAAGAGGCAAAGTAATTCAATTTAGTGCATCGAAAACATTAGTCTCCTGCTCTAAATGTAGGGAATAATAAGCCAACATAAGCTAAATGTAGGCAAGAAAAATGATGTATCTACCTGAAGAAATGATGTGTGCGGACTAATATGGGACCTCAATTATGTTCGTGAACTTAATTTGGTACTTAAGAAAATCTCTTGTCTCCAAATGATAAACATGTTACATAGCTATTAGAGAATGAAAAGAAAATGTAAATAAAATTACAAGAATGAGAAACACAATATTAGATTTAATATCATGGATAGGACACATGGATTCCCTTTCATTATTAATGAACATAAGAAAGAACACTATGTCTATATGACTTCAAAATCTTGAAAATTTGTGGACTCATACAATGGCAAGAAAAGTAGTAACTTTTACTAAAGATATACCACATATTTACTGAGAAGAGTTTATAAGCGTAAATACCAATACAAGACACTTCATCTGTTAAGTTATATAGAAGCTATGGATTATCAGTGAGGACTCCCAACATCTAGGGAAGAAGAGAACCTAAACCAAAGTGTCTGCCCTTCATCTTTCTTTTTAGAGGGCGCAGGAACATCTTCAATCAACATGTGTTGCCCTTTCGGATAGAAAATTCCTGAAATTGCATGAGGCATCCACCATGCTTGCATCCCACATTCCTGTTCTCCTCAACCAAACGATAATCTCTCACCAATCTCCTATTTTTCCTTATCATGTCCATGGAAATACTTTCTATTACAATATAAATGAAAAGAACCCAAAAACCATTAGGAATCAGGACCATTATGAATATTTTTCAAAACCATAAAACAATTATAAATGGGTTACAATTTAACCATCTTCGTACCTTGAGGCCAGATTGCTTGTACAACTTTCCTTTCTTACCATTTTCAAACCATTAACTTCAAGAATCCCTGGAACTAAATTCTTGATCATACTACCTACTCCCTTGGAGGGCACTATAAACATTTAATTTGGTATAACTTCTAAAAGTTTGTTTCAGATGTGCTAGCAAAGCTGTTTATAAGTTTGATTCAATGTATTAGTTGAATTATATATGAAAGGTAGTGAATATGATGCGTAAGAAATTATTATGAACCAAATAAATCTATGCATTTTCTGACATCTCATTGATATATTTGTGCGTGAGTATTAATTAATATTTCACTATTTTTGTCACTACTTTCCTCAACTTATACGTCGTCACACAGGGAAGGAGGAATTGATTATGCTGGGTTTGAGTTTATATAGTGAAATGTCATTTGGATTTGAGAAAAAAAAGAAACAATTTGAAATTTTTACACAATCTATCAATCAAGACTTCTAACAAAGTGCATGTAAAAAATCATAAATAATTATCTATTACATTCATAATTAAGAATATCTTACAATTGTAAAATTTTGATACTCTCTTTAATGAAATCATTTTGTTTCACCAAATTCAAATAAAAAAAATGTCATTAGCACAAAATGCAAGGTCAAAAACGGAGGATGAAATATTTAAACTAATTAGGTCAATCAACTACTTAGAAAGTAAAAATCAAAGGAAAATTTTTATCTAAAAATATAGATATTTGTCTTTGGATTCTCTCTTTTGTAATCTTTTACTTTCTTTCAGAAAATAGATATTCATTACTGTTAGATACCTATATGTAAAAGTGTTTTATTTTTTAGGAGATATTGGTAAAATCCATCATAAATCATTTAAAGCTTATCAACGACCCCCACAAATACTCACCCTCCAAAAGTTCATTATTTCTACACATTATTGATAAATTATGCTTTTGTATAGTTTTGATTCTCTCAATCATGAGGGTGCTTTGCTTTTGGTTGTAAAATGAACAATAATAGTCACCATATATTCAAAAGGAATGGGAATCTAAATTGAATCCGTGAAGGGAAATAATAGAGAAAGGGGATTATAAGAAAATGTTTGGTGGATGTTCTTTGAAGGTGAAACTTTTTTATTAGTTTTTTTCCATTAGGCTAGCATTATAGTAATAATTTTACAATTTTTTTTTCTAGTGATTAAAAGAATAGGCTAGATTAATTAGAATGTAGTATTTTCTATTTTGTTATAAAATTGATTTTTGGTATAGTGCAAATGTATATTTCTTAAGTTTTTAAACTGTAAAAATAATTAATTTGTTGCTATATATTTGATTAAAACAATTTGATGTTTATACACAAACTTTATGGGATAGGACATTTTATTAGGGGGATAATTAAAACTTACATAATTTATTACTTATATTTCCATAAATGTGATTAAATGTCCAAGTTTTTTCTACGGATAAGTTAAAGCTTTATTTAATATGGGTATAATTTAAATAGAATTAAAACTAAGATTAGTAGTAATTTTTTTAATTTTTTAACAATTTTTATATTAATTATATTAAAAACTAAAATTTATTTATTATTATAATTAGAAGTAATATCAAATTATCATCATAATAATAGGATTCTATATTAAATAGAATATACTTAATTAAATATAATATTTTTATTTACAAAATTAGAAAGCAAATACTAACTATTATGTGGCATTTATCTAATCTCAAATGATGCTCAGTTAGTTTCCAATTTTGAATATAATGAATTTTTTAAAAAGTGACTACAATATTGAAACCTTTGAAAATGTTAAGCATACAATTTAAAAATTTGTAAAATGTTATGAAACACCTAGATCGATAAGAGTAGAAAAGTAGAAAAGGAAAAATATGAATATTAAACCATGCTACTAAAATTGCATTCTATAATCCAATAGGATGATAACATTTACAAAATTATGTAAATAAAAGACATGAACAATGCAACTCAATGTATCTTCAAGTTACATAAGAGGAGAGGACCTTTGTGAAGAAGAAAACACACTTCATTAAGATATCTAATAAATCTATATTACTTGCTAGATTTAGTTATTGTGAGTCCTCCATCCCAAAGTTCTTTCCCTCCATACCACACCTAATTCACTAATTTTCCCAAAAAAATCTAATTCTATGGTTAATCTAACTCTCATATTGTGGTTAATCTATATCTCACAAACCCATATGATTTTATTAATTAATAATAGTTTATAGTTAGATGATTTTATTAATTAGTCATTGTTTATAATTAAATTAGTATATGAGAGATATTATTTTTTTATACTATATTGTTGGAGGTAAAGATGAATGAAGGGAGTGATTGGAGAAAGGAGTATTTGGCAAAAAATGACTAGACAACGGGGTTGATGAAGAATAATTTGGTGTTTTCATTAAATAGGAACCATGAGAGGAAGTCTTGAATGAGGGTCTTGGTTAAGTGAGGCTGAGATACTATTTCATGAACCTTGTGGACCTAAATCTCTAGTTAGAGAAAAGGTTAAGGGAAAGGAAAATATGTGTATTGAATAGTGACTATTAACATACTATTGTGTGTTTTTATTTTTCATATAAGAAAAATAGGTGTATAGAATAATGACTATTAACATACTATTGTGTATTTTTATTTTTCATATAAGAAAAATAGGTTTATAGAATAATGAATATTAACATACTATTGTGTATTTTTATTTTCCATATAATATATGCATGTTTAGATACTATACTAGTATATACCCTTAGTATGGGTTGTTTGTTGAACAATGTTTGGCACTTTAATGTTTCTTACGAGCACCATTTTGGACTATGTGCTCCTCATTTCGTGAATAGAAACACAGTTTGGCTAGAGAGTAGTTTATGTTATGTGGTGATGCCTATGTGCATCAAGGCTCTCTCTATTATGAATTATTATGTAATTTTCAATATGATATAATACATAGAGTGCTACACCATAAGAAATAATTAATCTACTAAATTTTTTTCAAATAATGAAACTATTTTTTTAGCATAATAAAATATATTATTTATGAAGGGATCCATTTACAACAAAAGTTGAAACACTTCACTGATAAGACTGCCATAAAAGTTCAAAATTACTCTTATAATAATAGAATTTAGATTAAATGGAATATATTTTAATAAAATAAATGAAACTTAATTTGAATGCCCCTGACAGGGTCACTTTGCCTCTATTAGTGTCCAAATATGTTATGAGGATTTTACAGAGGAATTTGACTCAAATAACCTCCAAAAAATCCTGTGTCGAGCATATTTTTCCTCGACTAGTTCTCTGATGGGGAGGTCACCTTGCTCTCCTAGACTCCTATTCTTCTCTAGGAATCTCACCTTGGACCCAAACCATTTTTGGATCCTCTAGACTCACTCCTGAGTCCCTTAAGGTCACTCACCGAACCTAACCAGAAAGATTTCTATATTCCCTCTCTCTAAGGTTTCCTGCCCACCGAAATGCTTTACTCCTCATCTCATCTTACTCTCCATGACTGAATCAGATCAGTCATGCACCTTTCTCACTCTATCTCCTTTCCCTACAAGTTCCCTAGCCGGACCATCTAGCTCGCCTAGGACTTGTTTCCAACTCCGACTAGTCTCTCCTCAGTTCCAAACAGAAACACAAAACAAGAATATAAATACATGATGGGTACCTTTTGACAGTCACATCCCATAAGTCTGATCATGAGAGTCAAAAGGTATCCATTAAACTGAAATGAACTCAGAATACTACTCTACTGAAGT
>MU224311.1:606377-621664 GCA_018584345.1 Thuja plicata | reverse complement strand
TTGTTTAAAAAGTACATTAAATTGTTAGCACACTAGATGGACTTAAATGGTTGGTGCATTAAGTTAGAAGGGAACTTTGGGAAGAATATAAGTTTAAAGTATTGTTCACATAACTCTTTTAAAAGTTAAAAAAAATTTCATGAATTTTTACTTAGGTTTTCTTTTCAAAAAAAAAAAATCTCTGTTCTCTTCCCCGGTTCCCTTGCGGGGCATGACATACACCGTAGTCGCGCGCTCGCCGTGATTTTTCTTCAACTGCCATTTCCATCGCGATCTCGCGACGCATAGGGTGTCGCTCACTCGCACACCGTGAACCACTGCTTGTCTTCAGTGACTGAGCGATTAGTTACTCATCGCGCACTCGCTCACTAATAAACTTAGCTCATTTCTGCTCTCCACTGCTCTGCAACTTTGCGACTGAATGAAGAACTGTTCAGGATCAATGAAAAGGATTGAAAACCAACTGTGATCTGCTCCTTTCGATCACTCCACAAGAATTGCTAGGGTTTGGAGCTAAACCCTAGGGTGCTCTGCACCATTCTCACTCGATGCTATAGGCTCCCTACTTAAATGGTCATTGAGTGGGGTGTAGAGGAACGATGTTTAAGTGCTATTTGATTTTATTTCACCATTAAATGTCAACCTATTTTATGAGCAAGATCCTAACCAAGTTCAGAGACAATGGAGTCATATATCAACTTCAAATATGACCAAAGGCAAATGGCTTTTCTTAACAAGATCAATAAAAGGAGAGTGGCGAAGGTTTTTTCTCTTCTGTGGTGGGAAGATCGTGGTGTCTATTTAAGAGGTGCTAAGGTTGTTTGTCTTCACAAAGATTTTGTTATATACTATTATGTTTTTAAACTTCAAATGATGAACAAGTACAAACCTTGTATACTTGTTCAAATAAATTTGCATTGATCCAAAATATTTGAAACATCATCATACTTTATCTAGAATATATTATTTAGGTAAAGACTGGGCAAGTTGATTTATACAATTAAAGTATGAAGTAATCAATAGGGTATGCAAGTAAGTAGTACATATCATCAAATTAATTCATAGTATGGAAGATCCTATTCTAGATTTCATGAAGAAACACACATTCCTATACAAGTTCTCCGCCATTATATCAATTCATATGTACCAACTAGAAGTACTTATTTACCATTTGAGCTCATCGTTGAGCACTGATATGCATACATAACAATATTTATCATTGAGCATGAATATCTATACATAGAACTTATTAGCTCACTATATAGATAGATAGAGCCTAAACCCTATTTTTTGTCAGTTAAGTGAGGTTTTTCCCAGCGAGAGTGGGTAGTGGCTAAATTATTGCAGAAGAATTTTCCTTTTGGACTGCATGTTGGATCCCCCATCACCATGGGAAAACCAATATTGCATTCCAAAAAAACCATTACCAGTAATGTTGCCATGGTTGATTTTTACTGACCAATCTTCTACATTCACACAAACAACAAATTGAATCTTAGTATTATGACATCCTAAAAAAACAAAACTATAGGAGAGTATAAACCAATTAAAAATCTACACACAACACTGCCTGTTGTGTGTTATATGCTGGATTGGCAATGATAAAGAGTAATGACAATGTGATCTATTCAAAGGCCGTGGAAACATTTTTCTTTTTTTGGGTAGAAAATACCATTATGGGTATCTGTAATTATCAGAAGTCTAGAACAACAAGCTTCCTTATGCTTCAACATTGTGTGGTATTTCCGGTTCTCCGACTCATGTCTTTTAATGACAACAAGTGATTTTGAGAGTTTAGTTTTCAAACACACACACACACACACACACACACACACACACACACACACACACACACACACATATATATATATATAAAGTTATTAATATAGGTTATATTTAATATTTTTTCCCTTGAGCTTTCTATTATTCTAATGATAAATTTCAGAGTGATCATTTACACATAATTTAAACTAGAAACAACATTAACATCATAACTTATATATTTACCTTGATAATTATTTACTATTTCAAGATAATTAAAATAGAATATATGCCTTCCAAACATAAGTACACATAGATGCGTGTATGTATGTATAATTTTAGGTTTAAGGTGAAAATTAAATTATTAAAATACTATTATGCCCTCCAAATGTAAATCTATATCTTGAACATATATGAAACTAATATTGATTATATGTGTGAAAATAATATATTATAGTATGTTGTTTATGACATAGCGTGAGTCAAATTGTAGCATGTTTATAGCTACTAAGGCTCATAACTCTAGTCGATTATTGTGATTTTAAGCATTGTTCCCTTAATAATATATTTTTATCATGGGCATTGATGCCCTCCATCCATTGTTTTCATGGATTTCAAGCTTTATGTTGAAGCTATGAGTGTTCATGCCATTCAATTTTGAAAGGAAGAAATGGATGTGGAACACACTTCCTACACCAATCTAGTGAGATGAGTTGTAAAAAATTTTAAATCATTTAATAGTTACAATGTAGAGACGGTCAACATAAAATTTGAACATTCAAATCAATAATACCATAACATAGTATTTGTAAGTGGAAAACACTTTAAAAAAAAATCACCCACACTCTAAAGCATCACTCGCTGCATTAATGTATAAAATTGAAGAATACAATGTACCTTCAAATACAATCTCTTACAATAGTTCACTACAAAATTATTTTTGAAATAATTCTAGTGGCATAACAATATGTATAATAAAAATTCATAATACAAAATACTTCACATGAATCATATTTATAGTGTTTATATTATTAAATATGAAGCTTCTATAAGTGGATACCATGTAGAAGGGCACATAGAGTAATATGAATAACTCATACACCTCTACATGACCAACACATACTTACATATTAATCCTATCTTCAATATGAAAAACATCTATATGCAAGGTACCTACATGAAATTAGTCCCACTAGTCAAAGATTTTTTTATTTCTAACTCTTACATTGCAATAACACATCTTACATGAAAAAGTCTACATGAAATCTAACATGTAATTAGTCATAAATAATCTTATATTAAGGGCCAAAACAATGGAGTCCTTATATCCTCAAATTGATGACACGTGTTATTGTAGTCACTTTACATGCACAAGGACACCGCATTATTCCAAGTTCCAAAAGATGACATAATTAAATGAACACAAAGCTAAAATTATAGGTATAAAATGACTAATTATACAAATCAATGATAAAGCCTAGAAAATATTAAGATACATTAAATATTTCTAACATACTCATAATTGTTGGAAACCTTTCCAAAGATGAAAGTAAAAAAGGTATAAATTGCTATGCATTGTGAGAATCATAGGATTTGAAGACAATCTAGACTTACTAACACTCACAATATTTACAAGCATTAGACGACATTGATCTCAATTCTTGCATATTCCTATCTATAATGGGAAGTCATCTTGCACACATTTGACGTGTGATTTCTTCTTAATGGGATAAATATTGGTCACTATTCCTGGATCAAATTCAACATCTTGTCTCAGGTATCTACCAACTCTACAAGAATCATCTTGAGAGGAGTACACATAGTTTCTCTTATCTTATTAGTTTTTGTAATTATCACATCTTCGCATGGGGTTCATTCCTTCATACTTTATAGGAGGGTCACATGTAATCCTTCCTTTTTCTCTCCTATGTCGAGAGTATTCAATGCACTTCTACTACAAATAGTCCTTAGAAGGTCACCACAAATCCTTCCTTCTATAACTTTTTTTTTTCACCTTTACATATCATTAAATTCACATCATTTATTTTTTGGAGAGGGGTTTTATTCCTACTAGGTTTTAGTCCTTTTCTCCAATTTATGATGAATTTATGCATGAGTACTTAACATGGTCTAATATTTGGGACCTGTCATATTTCATAGATTAATTGATAAGTTGGACTTAAGGAGTGTATTTGTGTAAATAGATTCATGTCAAATTATTTAGCTAATACCCTTTGTACTCATTGAATTATTCATACTAAACATAATTCTAGTTTTTTCATATTTTATCTCACTTCATAGCATTGATACATACGCCCTCATCATATGATACACATAGTACATGCATACTTTCCACTTGAATAGAAACTTGTCAAGTGATCTCACAAGTGTTGCACATTTGAGCGAATAGTCAAGTTTTTGATCCTACCTTCCTATCTCATCTACTTTGAATATATTTTCAAGGTTCCTCATTGTATTTCCACACTCTTCATATTAATTAAATTATGGATAATCCTACTTTGATTATTATTTCACTTGCGGAAGATTATTTTGGTGCTTTTAGATTATTGGCTTACCTTGAAAAATATCATGAGAAAAATCATATTGAATGCTGATATTATTTTTCCTTGCATGGAAGGTAAAATTACTTACCAAAAATATGGAACTTTGATTGTCCAACTCATCATCATATTTTTCTCTATTTTTATTATGAGTGAGAGGGATATCCAACTTGATTTAAGGTTCAATTTTTTGGAATCAAACTTGTTGGAAGTATCCGTAGATGGTCATCTGGGAGTGACACCTCGAGACATAGGTGGAGAAAAGAATCATCGAGTACCTTGCATCACATCTTATGACCTTGATCCCTTTGACTATTGAGAGGAGAAAATTTTGGCCAAGTAATTAATTACCATGAGCTTAGAGATTTGTATCTCTAAGAAAATCACGAGAAAGAAAATGACCTCAAGAGAAGGAAGAAGATTAAGCGACTCTAACAATGGTACACGGGGAATTCCCCTAATTATAAATAATTTCTTGAAGGTAAGAAAACTCTAGGGAATTCTTGTTGATTTGCACTTGGATCTATTATAACACATTAGAGCATACAACTACTTTAGAAAAAGTGAAAAATTTTGATCAATAGAATAATGTGCAAAAATAGAAGATTTCTATTGTTCTAAATGTTGAAGAGAAATTTTCTTTGAAATGTTTAAAATTTTATTCAATTTATAAGGAACTTAAGATCAATCCACCACAAGAATCATTTGGCAAGAAAATTTCTTTGACTTTAAAGGTGAAAATGAACTATTAATCTAATTCTTGAGCTATTAAGCTCAAGGACAAAACTAGACAATATATTAGGAATAATCAATCTACCCACATTGTGGTAAATAAGTGTCATGAATTCCCAGGCAACTAAACCACAATAGCATTGGAAAACCCTAAATAATAATATACTAGACAAAGTGAACTAATTTAGGCTCTAAAATAGCTGACAAGACATTGAGAAATATGTAGTAAAATGTTTTTGGTTTATTTAATGTTTAATTTTATATACTTAATGTAAGAAAATCTTGTGTCACTAATTTAACTTACAAAGATAATTTTATCTCTTACATGCATCTTTTTTTATGAAAAATATAAAAAATTTATAGTCAAGTACGAGGCCTATAGGTGGCCACTTTTTAAAAAAAAAAATTGTTGAACATGAACTTGGAGGAGTGATTTGAGGTTTGTGGGCTCAAAATTTAAAGCTACCAAAAGAACAAGAATTGTAGTACTATAAATCTAGTTTCTAAACAAATAAGTTTTCTTAAAAATATGGATAAGATTATGGGGTCAAATCCTCCATGCATAGAACAATGTCCCTATTTTTTCAACAAAAAAATATCATAGTGTCTGATATATGGGTCAAAAAAGATATAGTACCATTCAGTATTTTGAAAAAGACCTTGTTAGAAATATATTTAGATTGAGTACTAGAAGTTGTGGAATTTTTTAATGTTTTCTTGAATATATTTTACATTTTTTACAAGTGCACGCATCTTAAAAATGAAATACTTGTCAGTGCAAGTCAGAAAACTTGCAACAAAATAATTATAAAATAAATTTATTTTTTAAAATTGTAAAGAATGAAGTGTAGAATAATTTTATATAATTTATTTCAAATTTGGAAAAGAGGTTAAGAGTTATTAAAACAATGGTACACATGTCTTTGACAACTACGAAAACATTGTTAGTTTGTGAGAGTTGACATATTTGATTTTCAATATTATGACATCTTCATTTGGTTAAAAGAAACACAAATATGGTCAGGTATCCTTTTAAAAAATAAAAATAGAATGTCCATTGTTTCTTTAGTGTCAATTGGAGGTTAAAATATCTCAATCGTCTACTGTTAAAAATAATTATGATCATAAAATTATAATATGGTTATTTTCATTTTAAAAACTCGATCATAATTTTTTATAAAGTTAATGCGACCTTATGCCCATTAAGGCTCTAATTGTTCAAGCCATAACTCAGTTGGGTTATTTGAGTTTTTAAATAACTCGAACACATTACAACTGAAACTCTTCACCATAATTTCTTGTTTTATACCGTGGTTTTCATTGTATAAATTATGCACATTGTAAATCATGATCATTGAATATGAAGGATTTAATTCTATTTTGAGCAGCTCTATTTTTTGTTTCATGGATTTTGGTGCAAGCCATTTGTATTATGCACCTCTAGCTACAAAATTTTACAATTTTTAGAATGTATATGGATATTTTAAGCTTTATTGTGATTTTTTCATAGTGATGTATCACACAGTTATAGTATTTTTTCATCTTAGTAGGAAGATGAATTTGTAGTAAAATACATGTGCTGACATTTTATTTATTTTTTTAAATATAGGTTGGTAACTACAATAGGGAAAAGGCCCTAGTAACCGTTAAAGGTCCAATAACAATGACCTTTTTGTCATCTTGACCCCCCAATTATTAATACTAAAAGAGCTCAAAATATGATAACACATGTACCAATAGCCGATCACACATGTACAAATAACCAATCATTTTTTAATTTTTTTGGTTAATAATTGGCCCATTTGTGCACCATTATTGGGACATTTTGTAACGATTGTTGAGACATTTGGTCACAAGTACTGGCCTTTTTGAATTAATGACTATTGATGCAAGAAAATAGTAGGTATCTAGCGACACTTTGAAAAGGCCATTTTTTTCCAATTTGTGTTCGACAGGCTCTATAGAGAGACCTGTGAATACCAAAAGGCTGAAACCTTAAAATTAAGCACTTAACTTGCATACAAAGACATGTCAAAAAACTCTTCAAAATTTGACATATGGTTTAGGATTTGTAGGTGTCTGAAATTAGGGTGTGTGGCTATTAGGTCATTTCCCCTAATACAATTTTAATTTTTTTTTTATATTTAATTTATCTAAGCTATCAAGAAGTTTATAGGTAAGAACATTTATATGTTACTGCAATGCTAATCTCTTATTTTAAATTTTTTAAAAAAATTTAATTCTTTTGAGCGGCCAAGACGTTTATAGGTAATGAGATTTACATCTTGTTAATGGTTTAAGAATCTTTAAAACTTGTTTAAACTTAATAACTTTAAAGTTTGTTTCAGCTTAATAATTTTATAGAAATTTTGAATTATTTAAGTGTAATAAATCTTGTATATAAGATACAAGAAATGAGTTAACTTTACTAATAATTAGTAAGATACAAGAAAGTGAGTTGTTTATCTTGTTAAATAAGTAGTTTCTTCTAGCTTCTTGCAGCTGTCAATGATTTCTATATTTACAAAACCCTCATGAGAAATTTGAAAATGAAAACCCATTTTCATTTTATAAATCCAAAGACACTTTGACATTGACATTTGGAACTATAGATAACTTATTTTTTTTATTTTTTGTTGGAAAATATAGAAAATCTTATGGTACACTTAAAAATATATTATTATTTTGTACACGGTCCATGAATAAGTTCTATAATACAATATATGAGAATATAACCTATTTATTAAAAAAATATAATATATTTTAAATTTCTAAGGATAACCAATATTGCTCAATACAAAAATAAGTAAATTAATAAGATGATTAGATAGAAATTAACAAAAGCATATTACAAAGATTAAGAACTATGAACAAGTAGTTGGAAGATAAACCTAAACATGACTACTAAGAATTACAAAACCTTAATGAGAAAGGGTTGAAAAAGACAACCCATTTTCATTTCATAAATATAAAGACACTTTATCATTGACTTTTGAAACTATATATAACTTATTTTTCAATTTTTTTAAATAATATAAAATCTTATGATAAACTTACAAACATATTTTTATATTATATATAGTACATGAGTAGGCTCTATAATATAGTAGACTAGCAATCACACCTTGGTGTGCAATGGGTACGCCGAAGATATGTGGATGGTCAATTAGAAAAACCTTTGTCTAATTTTTGTATGTGTTCATCTAGCACATGAGTTCAAGGAAAGGTCATTTAGAAGATGATGTTTTTTTAGGAAAATAGGTTGTATCAAATTTTTTCAAAAAAATATGGGGAAGGAAAAACAAAGCACATACAAATGAATTTATAAATAATAGGCACTAAACTACTAAAAAATTTTGGCCACTTTAAAATAGTTTAATTATATATTATTTTTATAAATTTAATCATTCAATGTTTTCAAAACCTACCATTAACAAAAACAAGGGATTAGTGATTTTATTCTTCGCTATAATAAGAAAGAGGATATGACAACACTCCTGCCAAATACTAAGATAGATCTAACAAGATGACATTAATAATAGCATCGCCCTTTGTATACCACTAAAAAAAATTTCTAAGTTGAATAGTAAGTCATTTCTACTAGAATGTACTCATTTATATTTTCAAACTAGAATTTTGTAATATACATTCTATAATTGTATAGCATTATCCTATGATTTGGTGGGTAGTAAGTTGATTCATATTCAGAGGAAATTAGAGAGGCCTCTACCTAATTGAAGTGTGTAATGTGGGTTTTTAGTACATATATTTTGAAAGTCAGTTGCAGATATGTGGCTATTTTGGGAAGGCGGTTTTTTTAAGAGGACAACTTGAGATTCATCTAGTCATTTGTAGATAGTGTTTTCCCCTAGAACATCGGTTATGTAGTCATTTTTGAGTCATATGTTTGATTCTCTTACTCCCCTCCAACAAAGTTTGAATTGCATCAGCATCAAATCCTACTCTTTGAATACAAAGTTCGATATAAATTAAAGGTGGATGTTGGAATCATTTATGTTTGTCAGGATTGCATTACAACAAAAATTGAATGAGGAATACTTTTTTCCTGAATGAGGAATCTTTTTTTGCCAAGATCATTTAAGAAGACACGTCCCTGTTGATAATTAGATAAACCTGTAAGACCAGAAAAAGGCATGAGAAGTATATCTAGGTAACCACAAACCCTAAACAATATGCTAACCTATCTAATATAACATTAGATCCATTGAAAGAGGAATTCACAAACAATATGCAATAAAAACATAAGAACTCCCTTCAAATGATGTTCAAATTCTCTCCTTTCTTCTCCATAGAGGTAGATTATGTTTCTCTTTGACAATAAACCAACTGCACAAACAACTTGAAAGCACAAATTGATAGTGAGAATACTAGGAGATAGTGGTTCAAAATTGAAAGAGAATAAAACATCTCAATTTATAGAAAATGAGAAGAAACTAGGTGAGTTAGAATGCATAAATTCAATTCACAATGGAGGGAAAAGAAGGTAGGATTTTGGAAGCATGACAAGGGGAGAATCAAATGAAGAAATATTGAAGATATATGGGAGATATCATGAAACACCTTAATAGGGATGTGAACCACAATTAAGGGATATGACAAATTATGTGAGATTAGGAGGATTTCATTCAATAAATAAATCAATATTCCTCACAAATCAAAATTAGCATTTATGAAATTATAAAATCGCATAAATTAGAATTAGGCAATTAATTAATTAAAAATTAATTAATTATGAAGACTTAGGATAAGAATGAATAAATATGATTTATTCATAAAGAATAGGGACAAACCTTAGGTTATTCATCCCAAGAGGATAAATTAGTGAATTATCGATCAAATAGAAGGTATTAATATACAATTGAATTGGTTTTGATAATATTGATAGAATTATGGTAGGTTCAAGGTATTGATGAACTTTGACAATGCGCCCAAATAATGATGTTTGAAAATGATTGAATAGAACCAATGAAATTTGATGGTGCCATAGAATTGAAATAGGAATAGGGAAACATCGATGAACTTAGACAATGTTCTCGAAATAATAATGATCAGAAATAGCATTGATGAACTTGGACAACACTATTGAATTGATAATGATAGATTGATAATGATAACATCGATGAACTTTGACAATGTTATCAAATAGTTGATTAAATGGATACAAAGCATCGATGAACTTGTACAATGCTCCTATAATAATGACAATATTGATTTAATTTAGAAAAGGGTTTGATCAATTTGAAAATTGAGTTGATTAGGCATCGATGATCTTGGACAATGCCCCAGAATGGTTGGAATGAGACCAAACAATTCTAAAATGATTAGGAAGAGAATATAATAGATTACAATTGATTTAGGATGATCTTATATGGTTTAGGATTGAATAGGATCGGTTTAGGGTTGATCGAAATTGATTAGAAAAATGATCAATTTGATAAAGAGAGTAGAAATATTAGTAAATAATTGAACAATTTTGCAATATTCAATCATCAAAAAAAGACACAATGTCATCATATAATAAAGATCATATGCAAAAAATAGAGGAATAATTAGGTCACAAAACAATATTTCAATTGTAATGCTAAAAATATTAAAACACATAAACTAGCAGGCTCGAACCATTTTTATGTGTCTACATTGTGCCCCTCTTTGATACAATGTGATTATGACCATTGTGTTAAAGAATCTTGAAGAAATTCACATTAAAACATGCCCCAATGATAACTGGATACATAGGTGCCCCCTCAAGAAATTAACCAAAAAATGCAAATGATAGGTCGATTTGTCAACAATGACAAGACAGATCCATAACAATGAACGGATCTAAAATCAAGGTTTAAATGCAAAAGGTATGAAGCACAAAGTGAAAAAAGAATCATGACCAACACAAAAGGTAAAGGTTGCACGTCCATCTAGGAAACCAAGAGGCAACAAAAAGGCATGGAGAGGGATTTGCAAGTCATTTTCACTCTCACATTTGGAATAATTTGAGGTCTGGAGCAAGGAGTATGGATCGAGTGCTAGTGCATAATTAGCATAGGGAAAAAGTGTGTAGCTATGCATGGGAAGCTGATGCGGGACCTAAGGTGAGTACATCTAAGCCTCATAGTGATTTCTAGGGTTTGCACATGTTTCTAGGTAGTTTAGGGCTTGAAAAAGGGTTAAATAGGGTCAACAGGGGGTCCACATGTGCCACCTATGTAGCTCATGTGACCACCTGTGTTGGTCACATGCCCAACTATGCAAGTAGCGTAGGTGGCATGACCACCTGCGGTCCATGCACAGTTGGTAAGCCAAGATGTGTAGTTGCTAAGCCAAACTACGTAGTTGGTAAAAGGATATGCAAATGGGATAAAAACTGGGTCCAGTGGGTCCTAAACAATCCTCAACTTTCCTAAATAGATCATAACCCTAGGATAAGGTAAAAATTAGGTCAAAGTTGGTCAAAATAGGTCCTGGTTTGGTAAAAAAATAATAGATAGTATAGAAAGTTGACCAAAGTTTCATGGTGTTCACAGGAGTAATTTGTGATACCACAGACATGGGAGAGTAGACCAGCGTGTCAGGATATCTAGCACTGACTGAGAAGACATGAGATGTAGATCCTAGCCTTGCTAGGACATTACTATATTACTTATATACCCGAGATTAGGGAAAATTGTGCCTTGATTACAATGCTTGTAGAGAAGTGGTATTCGCAGATGAGCTCATTCCACCTACCAACAGGCGAGGCAACAGTGACATTGGAGGATGTGTGGCAAATCCTCAAGATTCCTATCCATGGAGACCTTGATAAATTAAAAGTAAAAAATAGTGACCTGAGATTCAATTTAAGAAAAGTTGAGTGATTCATCAAGAAACTAAAGGATCAACTTGACCTTTCTAGAAATCAAAGACATGATCTTATGGTTTAGATAAACGAAGATTCAGACAATGATAATTAATATCAGATAAAGAAACTTGAACAAGACAATGATATTTTGAAGCTTGAGAATGAAATTATGGCTAAAGATATTCAACAAGAAAATAATGCTAAGATCAAGACTGAAGAAGCTTTGAAAGATGCTAATACTCTGATGGGACAAATGAATATTGACCTTAACCATTACAAGAACAAGTATCTAGAATTGCATAAATATAATCAGATCATAAAAGGTGAAATTTTTGAGACAAAGAAACACATTGAGAAAATTCACATGAGAAGTGACTTGATCGATGAACAGAGAGATAGATAGAAACCTAAAGGTGATATGACTGGTATTGGATTCAATGAAGCTGAATTTTCTAAGAATCAAGGAGAAAAATATGATGCAAAGATTGATGAAGAAAAACCTATCCTTGAAGAACATAAAGAACAGATCATACCTTTCAGAGGTAGATGTTTCAAATGTAACAAGTTTAGACACATGAAGAGAGATTGTAGAGGTAATACCCCTTTCAGAACTTTGTCTGGTTATTGTTTTAATTGCAATGCATATGGGCACAAGAAAGAAGAATGTAGGAAACCTGATCAATCTAGATACAGACAAGATTACACCAAAAAAGAATCAATAGCTAAGATCACATGTTACAAATGTAATAACCTTGGACACATTGAACAGAATTGTAAATTGAAAGTTAATCAAAATAGAAAACCTCCTATATGCTACAAATGTAACAATCCAGGTCATATAGCGAAGTTTTGTAGGTATAATGGACTAAATAATAGAAGAGTACCACCATCTATGGATACAAAGAAGAATGAAAATGATACTGGTAAAAGTCTTGAAGAATAGAAGAGTGATTTTGAAAAAAATTTCAAGAAAGAAGAAGATAACACAAGTGGTGAGGTATGGAGAGTCAAATATTGGAGGGAGATATTGGTTCAGGGAGAGATAATAGATGCTACTAGATCTTCGCTTGATGCTAACTAGTGGAATTGACCTAAATGGCTGATCATGGCCTTAGGGGGAGCATTGGATGAACACAAGAGATTATATCAAGCCCCTGATTCTGAGGAATAAGCTCTAGTGTGCTTAGTTGTGATATGTGTAGACATCATACAACTTAAATCTATGAGCGCAACATCAGAAAATGCATATTCTATGATCCTGCCCACCATTTTTTTAATTTCTGTTGCTGCCAATTTTTTATATTAAAGAACAATAGTCTTCTATGTGGATGAGGCAAACTATGATGAAGATCCTGAAAATTCTGAACCATGGTGAACCAGGCCAAAGACACCCTTTCTCCGCATTGCCATTTTTATGTTGCTCAGGTAAATCAGTTTTGGATTTTGAGATAAATATTTTCTTTTAAATATTTTTTCTCTATGCAATTTCAATATAGAAACACTTCATTTATATCATTTTGAAAACCTTAGAATTTATAGAATAAAAACCAAATTGATTGACTTAGGCAAGTGGCATCAAATATCAAACTACATAATTAAAAAGATCAATCTGGGAATTCAAACAATATGACTATCAATCGAATATAGGGAAATAAAGAAAAAAGCCTTGACCCACATAAAAAAGGTCCATAAACTACACAAGCCATAACTTTCTTTCAAAATAAATGAACAATCAAAGCCGATAGAGGAAGAGAAAAATACTAAGATGATTGAGTGACTAAAATGGGTTCAACATTTATGCAATGCGTTCAACTAGCAACCAAAGCTGTCCTCTTACAAGAGGTGTCATAAATGCAATTTTATCAGCATCACCCATTTGTAAAGAACATTACAGATTTGTTTTTAAAATCTTAAATTAAGTAAAATTCTTCCCCTCCACACAAAAATTCATACATTTTGGAAAAAATGTTGGGAGATTAGTTGTGGGTTTCTACTATCATATTTAAGAAGTATAAATTTTGGCACTCGAGACCAAGGTAACTATTGGGAAGAACAAAAATATGATATCCAATAGTATGAACTATCTTCCTTTGGAGGTTTTGGTCGGTATTGAAGAAATAGATTTTGCTTTTTTTGTAATTGATCTGTTGTCCTAAGGTGATAACATAATCATCGATGAGTTTTTTCTATTCCCTACTTTCAATGATAAAAGATGCTCCAAACAAGAACATGTCATCCAAAAATTTATACAATACCTAAGCGGGTAAGGAGGATGCAACTTTCATACCTTGAATTTTGGCACTTCTTGCCATGGAGGAAAAATTCATGCCTAAAACTTCTGCAACCATGATGAAAAGGTAAGGCAAAAGGGGATCACCTTGCCTCAGTCCCTTTCCAGCATTAAAGAAACCCAATGGATATCCCTTAACCAACACAGAGTAATGGATACTTTGAACCACATGCTTAATAATTCTAATAAACCTCCCTTGGAACCCCAACTTTGAAATCACAACATATATAAAATTCCAATTGACTTTATCATAAGCCTTAGAAATGTCCAACTTCAAAGCCATACTTAGATTCCTGCATCGCTCCATGGAGTGAATAACCTCCTTAGGGGTAATAGAAGCATCCATAAACTTCCTTCCATGAACAAACCCCTTTTGAGAGGGGCCTATTAGTCTATCAAGGAGGGGCTTGAGTCTATTTACAATGATCTTCAAGAAGATCTTATAGACAGTATTGTATAAGATGATAGGACAAAATTATGACACATACTTTGGGTCTGGGATTTTAGGGACTAGCACAATTTAAGTATTATTCAGTTTCTTAAGAAGCTTACACATTCTGATAAATTC
Source organism: Thuja plicata (assembly GCA_018584345.1). Lineage (NCBI taxonomy): Eukaryota > Viridiplantae > Streptophyta > Pinopsida > Cupressales > Cupressaceae > Thuja > Thuja plicata. The sequence continues at coordinate 606,899 of MU224311.1, read as the reverse complement.
CTTGGTAGCTATGGTCAAATCATGTTTGACTACCTCCAAGAATTCATGAAAAAAGGATGGAGGAAACCCATCTGGCCTAGTGAATTTTTAGGAACCCATAGCAAAGACCGTTGTTCTCACTTCTTCCTTAGTAACCGCACAAAGGAGATGATCAAATTGTCAGCATCATCTAGGATAGAGGGGAGAGAGCTTGAAATCTTTTCACTCTAGATGGTATTTACCAATATCCCATAACATCCCTCACTGGAGAGGCCAGGGCAGATCTACTATCAAGTGAAAGATTGATAGACTTATTGATGCAGCAGTGGCACAACGGAAGTCTTCTAGTCAAATGGCAAGGGGTAAGCTATGAAGATCAACACCCAAGAGGACAAACGGTGAGATCCAATCCCTCTACACCCTAGGTGAAGGGACAAGTGCTGAATACCTATCACAGGTAATAAAAAAGGACTCAAGGAAGGTTATCACAACCCTACAATGCAAGGAAACCCAATCACTAGGTTTGCCAAAGTCCTATGCACC
>MU224311.1:559754-581050 GCA_018584345.1 Thuja plicata | reverse complement strand
TACCTGTATATTTCTTTGATGAGGATCATGTCTAGGATTCCATGTATGAATAATATGATGAAAATATCTCTCAACACTTTTTAGTTCCTCCTCATTTGACCAGTCAATAATATCCATGTTTGGCACTACCTCAAGCCATAAAAATCCATGAACATCAGGTGAACCCCTATGTTGCCACTCATACCTACACCAGAATTCTTTGACTTTCATACCTTTTTCAAGTATTTCCCTTCTAAACATTGTATGCCTCAAAGGCATGTAATGTGCTACTATATGAGCATAGTCAATTACATTATGTCTTCTCCATTTTTGAGCCTCTAGATCTGAATGTCAATATTAAAATCTTAGATTTTGTTTATCCATCTACACGTCCTTCCTAAGAATTCCTACTGAACTGGAATGTCCTTCATAGTAGCATTAGGTACATAAGCAATTATGTTTTCTCCTACAAAATAACATCTGAAAGCTTTGACCATAGCGTATGCTTGTTTTTCCATGATGTCATACTTTAATTATGGTGCTTGTTCTTCAGTTGGCGGTGTTCTGGCATCAACGCATGCAGATCAGGCCACTACATATCTGTTTCACTTAATTTGAAGAAAATTGTAGTAGATCCAATTTGGTGAAGCATGTCTGTTAATTCTACTTTACATTTAGCCCAATATGATTTCGTGCCTCTTAGAGATGTTCCAAACTGCATCAACCTTCTTCTAGATTATTATGTGGGATATTTTCCATATGTTCATGTAACTCATTGATGGTAATTGACATGTCTTGAAAACTCCATTTGAAAAATACAACTGATGAATTCGGTGCATGATGTCTCATTATCATGTTCATCATGAAATACCTAAACCTTAGATGTTTAGTAAAGAGTTCATTCCTATACCGCAACAAATGCTTCACAAATTCATGTAAATGAACTCGCTTCATTCTTGGCTCTAACCAATCACACATTCCATCAGGAAATAATGTTGGAAATGCCATATCGTATAATCCTGATGTAACATATTCATTGATGGGTGATGCACCTATAGATGGCCATTTAATTAATACAGATGGTATTGTATCTATATTGTTAACCCATGCACAAATTAAATCCATTTCTCTTTGATCATTAGGTGGCCTTAAAGCCATTGATGTTGTGTGATCAATTATATTACCTTCATCTATCTCCATGACTGGACCCACACATATGACTTCATTTGCATCAGAATCAGATTCCATGTGCACTGTCCTCAAGCTGTTAAAAACATTCTCATCAGAATTTCTTGGCAATTCATTAAGTGTCGCTTCATCGATCCTAACATATGCATAAAAATTGTCATGTTCTACTTTTTATTTCAATGCTCTATAAACACTATCTCTATTTACAATAAAGTTATAGCATGTGCCACGTTGATCCTTTCTGCGAACAATAATGATTGGCAAATGATCAATAGTATGTGGCAAAACTTTGGATACCTGTTCTACATGTTGGGGAAAACTTATAGTGTGTTCGTTGTACTTATATTGACCACCAGTTGCATGTGTAACTTGCAGTATAGGGCTTACACATGTAATCAACATCTCTTCAACCTGAGTCAAATTGGCAAGCTATTGTGGTTGAGAGCCAGGATCCATATTATTTGTAGTTGAAAACCTATTAGTTCCTCTCTCTTGTTGACACCTGTTGCATATAGGACCTTCACAAGTGTGATATAATTTCTTTCCAAGATATGATTCTTGACAAACATAACACATATTTGGACTCTTCAAACTATCTATATGAGGTCTAAATTGCATTTAGAACCTTCTAAATTCTGAGTGAAGCATACCATTTGGGTTTGGCATGTTTTCTATAGAACCTTCAATGTCAACATTCATTTGCATATGATTTTCATGTTGTGGTGTTTCTAGAACACATTCTATGGATGGAGAGCCTTCATTTTGAACAACGGACTGAAAGTTTACATTAGGTAGATGGTTATATCTATCATTTTGTTTGGGATCACCTTGTTGTCTTTCATGTCTTTCTTCATTTTGAATGACTTATTCAGATGTTTGTTGATGATTGCTTCTTTCTACATTTACTTCATCTCAATTTTCACTTTCCAATTGTTCTATTGTTACTTCTGCCCTTCTTCTACCATTCCTTTGTCTATCAGGGTCATTGCATCTTCTTCTATGTTGTTCTTGCTGAGTTTCTGTCGTTTGTTCTTGTTGATGTCTACAACACTCTCTTCTATATTGTCTTTGATATTTTCTTTGATATTCTCTTCTTGCCTCCTCTGATTCAAAGTTCAACCTTGGTCAAACCATACCTACTATGAAATACGTTAGAGTTAGTCAACAAAATACACTTCATTTATTCAATATATAAGAATATTGTATTGTTTAGAAAATATGAGTGTTGGATAATAAAATTACTATGATTATATATTTTTACATGTGGAGGCATTGTCTTAAACGTAACACTTTCATTATTTTGATAAGTTATATATTCATTTATAAGTTAAAATAATATATGATTTCATTGCTTTAGAGAGTATGTTAAAACTTTATTGAATTGGAAGGCCATATGTTTATTAATAATACATGTCAATTTACAGATTATATTTTTGGCTTCATGTTTAAATACATATTTACACATGACCATGAACATATACATTAAAATTAGGAAAGGCTTCCTATTTAAATACATATTTACATATGACCATGACCATATACATTAAAATTGGAAAATATATTAGATATGAGTAATAATTATATTTATATGCCAAATACAACAACAATTTGGAGAATGGGCAACAATTTTGACAATGAGAGGGAAGATGTTGTAACATTAAGAAAATTAATATTTTATTAAGAAGAATGGATTCATCATGATAATAAAATGGTCCAAAAGACCATTTTGTGAAAACATGAGAAAACATGATCTCTCATTTCGAATACAAATTTGTGAAAGCCAAAATGAAACAGTTCTAAAAGGATGTTTTGTCAAAACATGAGAAAACATAATCACTCAATTCCACTGTGTTGGTCTCCATCGTCCTCCTATCCATTCCTGGGCCAGACGTAACAGGGAACATGAATATGTTTTTAGAGTGTGAGTGTCAGGGAATATACTTCAAAGAATTTTTCCTGAGACAGTGGTGAAACAAATCTATCGACAGTCACCCCTGACCACCAACAATCCTTATCTAGAACTTCAACTGCCAACCCGAGTGGTATATATTGAGGAAACATAATCAGAGGTGGAATAGGTCTCATATAATATAAAAAGACTTCCTCAACAAGGGGTTCTCTTGACCACTCATCTATAATGAAGTGATCATATCTCACAAAAAATTTTGGTTTTTCAAAAAGTAGTACAACATCTAAAACCGTTGCTTCAAACCAAGCCCCCTCAAACCCCTTGTCATCATAGCTAACTTCTACCTTCATTCCCAATTGTACATCCATCTGTATTTGTTATGTATGATTTTAAAAAATTAAAACCATTCCAATATATAAATCTAAAGATACAATACAATTCATAATAGTAACAAACTTTTAAAATACTAAAAAAATCAATTAAACTAAGTCTAATAAATTAAACAAATAAACCAATTAGTTTAACTAATCAAACAAATTATCCAATTAAATAAACTAATCATTCAATTAAATAATCTAATTAAATAAACCAATTAAACAAATAACTAATTAAACTAATTATCCAATTAAACCAAATTATCTAAGTCTAATAAATTAAACAAATAAACTAGTTAGTTTAACAAATTAAAGGAATTATCCAGTTGAATAAACTAATTAAACAAATTATCCAAGAAAATAAAGTAATTATCCAATTAAACCAAATTATCTAGGTCTAATAAAGTAAACAAATAAACTAATTAGTTTAACTAATTAAACAAATTATCCAATTGAATAAACTAATTAAACAAATTATCCAATTGAATAAACTAATTATCCAATTAAACAAAACAATCTAATATGACAACATAGGCCTCCATATCAAATAATTTAAATCTAAATTTAAATAGTAAAACTAAATATTAGAAAATGATAAAATACTCTAAATCTAAATAATCAATAATTTAAAAAATATACATCAAAATAATCTAAAAGTACACCAATATGGCTGTATCAACATTCATATTTAAAATTATATCTAAATATTAAATGAAATAATAATTAAACAAATATTTAAATTAATATTCAAATTTAATAAACTTAACAATCTAATATGGCAAAGTATAATTTTAATGAAAATGGAGTCATTGTTGTCCATTTTAAAATATTAATTTAAATATTAAAATTAAATTTAAATGTTTAAACAATGATCAAATACTATGTATCTAAAGAATTTAAAGCTTAATCCGAAAATACTATATAATCTGAAAATGGCGGCATTGCCTTTAATTTTTAAATCTAAAACAATATGGCCCTCGATATTTAAAATTAAATGTAAATATTAAATGAAATAATGATTAAACAAATATTTAAATTAATATTCCAATTTACTAAACTTAACTATCTAATATGACAAAGTATAATCTTAATGAAAATGAAAATGACGACATTGCCGTACATTTTTAAATCTTAATTTAAATATTAAAACAATGCTCAAATACTATATATCTAAAGAATTTAAAGCTTAATCTGAAAATACTTTATAATCTAAAAATGGCGGCATTGCATTTCATTTTTAAATCTAAATTTAAATATTAAAACAAATTTAATCATTTTGAAAAAAATGATATACTGCATATCTAAATCTAAATCTCAATAATAAAAATCTAAATCTAAATAATCTAAATCTAAATTTTGTATATTTAAATATTAATAAATAAGATATTGAATATATCAATAATCTAAATCTAAATCTAAATAATCTAAATCTAAATCTAAATCTAAACGTATATATAAATCTAAATCTACACTGAAATCTATATCTAAATATATATTTATTTCTATATCTAATTCATAGATTTTAATCATTATATTTACAAAATATATTTAAAAATCTAAATCTAAAAAAAAAAAAAACTATAACTATAACTATAACTAAAAAATCTAAAACTAAAACGACAGAAACTCTCGTTTATTAATTTGTTTAAACTAAAAAATAATCTGAAAATGGTAGATTATATAGATATGCAGTATATCATTTGTTTAAAAAAATGATATACTGCGTATCTAAATAATCTAAATCTAAATCTTTAATTTGTTTAAACTAAAATATAATCTGAAAATGACAGATTATATAGATATGCAGTATATCATTTGTTTAAAAAAATGATATATACTACATATCTAATGACTCTATTAAAACTATAATAAAGAATCATGGTATAAAAGAAATTAACAACATTGCCTTCAATATAGGAGAAGAAATTACAAAATATAATAGCAAAAAAGTAATGAAAAACTAACAACTATGCTCACTTTCAAAAATTGTTGCTTGAAATGCTTCCTATTTGTTGCTTCAAAACTTTTCTACTTCAAATCCTCTACTCAAATCTGTATGGAAAACAAAAATAAGAAGGAGAGAGCTCTCTTTTATAAGCCTATATTGTCTCCTGTCTCTTCATTTTATTTTTCATAAATGAATTTGAATTTGAAAAAAAAATTAAAAACAAATAGCATTTTATTTTTAATCCATCGTTTTGTTTTTAAAAATTTAATTGAGGCATTTCAATGCATATGATTTAAAAAAAAAATTTTAAAATGAATAGGCGGGGTGGGGGCTGCCACATCCTCTCACCTCTTCATTGTCTGAGCACATGCATCGCATGGCAGCCGCTGTCTGCAACTGAAATGTGTGAGCTGCAGACTTGAGCGTACACACGGAAGCTGCAGCCGGCGACGCATGGGGAGGTGAGGGAACGTGGTGGTCCCCACCCCGCCCAATCCCATAGCTTTTTTTTTTTTTTAAATTTAAACTTTCTTTTAGAAAGTTTCTTTAAATTCATTTTTTTAATATTTAAAAAAAATATTCTTTTTTTCAATTTTTTTTTAAATTCATTTTTTATTTGCGATTTCTTTTTGTTTTTTTAATGCCATTTGGCATTATATGCATTTTTTTAGTTTTTTAATTTGTTTTGATGTAATTCTAGGAATTTGAATATTTCTTAGAATATACCCGTATTGGGACTCATCTTGTGCTCCCAGCATATTAAAATAATAGCATAGTAAACACATAATGAAAAATAACTGATTTCATGATTTAAGCTATCGTATTAAAATAGATTGAGCGGGTTTTGGGTGCATTTCATCTACAAAGTGGCCGCCATATTTTATCCGCAATTGGCATCGTTGTTAAATTTATAGCATTGTCCATTCTAAAATTCTAAAAATTAAGAAATTACATCCGGATAGTGCCAGTTTGTACTGCGCTGCTAGACTGACACTCTGGTACTAACTGACGCTGGTGAAAGGACAAGATGGTATGCAAGTTACATGGATGCCGTGCAAACGTTTTAGTTTTCTATTTAGACATTTCCTGTAGTAAATTTCAATAAACGAATGTTCTCGGCTTGCGAAGGAAATACGTCTTACGGATCACTATAAATTAATCTCATAGGTATTCTGAGTCTATCATCCAAAGACTCATCCAAGCAAAGAGTAAGCAGCGCACTGTGAATGTTTTAGATCGGCCTATGGTATGGTGTGTGTATCTTGAATAGGAATATAAATATTTGATTAGCATTTCAATTTCCTTTTGAGTTTGGATATACTCAGCAAAATGCCGAGACTAAGATTGTTCTGTGTGAGCGTAGAAAATGGGTGAGTACAAAGAAATCGTAGCGGTGTTAGTGGTGTTTGTGTGTTTGGGAATGGCAATGGCGGACACCTGCTGCAATACCGGTGTTGCACAGTTATTCTACTTCTCACCTGTTATCTCACTTAAATCCACCATAATAATCCTTGACACCTCAAGCAGAAGTACCAATACCCGTACCAGTACCAGTACCAATACTACCAATACTACCAATACCACCAGATCTTGAATAGAACCAGTACTAGTACTACCAGTACCACTAAATCTTGATAATGCAAAGAGTAATACAAACCTAGATGTACGTAGTTAGCAACGAGGTTAAATAAGTGAGGCAACCACTCGCCTAACGTCTATTTGTTTTTCCTTTTATGTTGGGATAAGTCATTTGTCTACAATGGGTCAGCAGAGCATTCTAATAACACTTGAAGATCTTACATTTGAGTCTTAATTGATTCATATGAATAGTAGTTCAACCTATGTCTAATGTGTTATGGCTTCTTTTTAGATGTCAATACAATCTATTTATCTATGAGCATTTATTATATACTTCATGTCTTTTGATTTGTTTCAATGCTTTTGTGAGAATGTCAACATACCTCTACATTGTTTGTTTATGTTTATAAATTCTATTTTTTTGCAATTATAATTATTTTTTAAATTAAGATTTTATTATTTATTGTCAAAATTTATTGAAAACTAACTTACAGATTTAAGATTTAGGCACTACTTCCAAATAGAACATACAAATTAAAATATGGTTATATTTTTTTCAATCTAGATTCTTAATGTTTTATCATCAATGTTTTGGATTATGTTTTAGGATCTATCATGTAATGAGTTATAATAAGAAAAGATTTTTTACATAGAGAAGAAATATTACTACATTGATATCATGGACTTAATATGTGCATCCAACTGTGAAAGAAAAGTGGCCACTCACCTAGAGAAACACAAAAACATGAGTAATGTGTTCGGGTTATTTAAAAATTCAAATAACCCAACTGATTTATGGCTTGAACAATTAGAGCCTTAACCCTTAACGGGCACAAGGTCCCATTAACCTTATAGTTTTTAAAATGAAAATGACCATATTGTAATTTTATGATCATAATTATTTTTAACAGTAGACGATTGAACTATTTTAACCTCCAATTGACACTAAAAAAAAAATGAACATTCCATGTTGAAAAAATAGGGACATTGTTCTACGCATGGAGGATTTGACCTCGTAATCTTATCCATTTTTTTTTAAAACTTATTTGTGTAGAAATTAGATTTATAGTACTACAATTCTTGTTCTTTTGGTAGCTTCAAATTTTGAGTCCACAAACCTCAAATCACTCCTCCAAGTTCATGTTCAACAATTTTTTTTTTTAAAAAGTGGCCACTTATAGGCCTCATACTCGACTATAAATTTTTAATATTTTTCATAAAAAAAGATGCATGTAAGAGATAAAATTATCTTTGTAAGTTAAATTAGTGACACAAGATTTTCTTAAATTAAGTATATAAAATTAAACATTAAATAAATCAAAAAAATTTTACTACATATTTCTCAATGTCTAGTCAGCTATTTTAGAGCCTAAATTAGTTCACTTTGTCTAGTGTGTTATTATTTAGGGTTTGCCAATATTATTGTGGTTAAGTCCCGTCGGAATTCATAACACTCATTCCCCACAATGTGGGTAGATTTATTATTCTAAATACCTTGTCGATTTTTGTCCTTGAGCTTAATAGCTCAAGAATTAGATTGATAGTTCATTTTCACCTTTAAAGTCAATGAACTTTTCTTGGCACATGATTCTTTTGGGGGATTGATCTTAAGTTCCTTATAAGTTGAATCAAATTTTAAACATTTCAAAGAGAAATTTCTCTTTAACATTTGGAACAATTGAAATCTTCTTATTTTGCACATTATTCTATTGATCAAAATGTTTCACTTTTTCTAAAGTAGTTGTATGCTCTAATGTGTTATAATAGATCCAGGTGCAAATCAACAAAATTTCCCTAGAGTTTTCTTACCTTCAATAAATTATATATAGTTAGGGGAATTCCCCTTGTACCATTGTTAGAGTTACTTAAATATTCTTCCTTCTCTTGAGGTCATTTTATTTCTCATGGTTTTCTAAGAGATACAAATATCTAAGCTCATGGTAATTAATTACTTCGCCAAAAGTTTCTCCTCATAATAGTTAAAGGGATGGAGGTGATAGGAGTATGATGCAAGCTACTTGATGGTTCTTGTCTCGACCTATGTCTCAAGGTGTCACTCCCAAATGACTATCTACAGATACTTCTAACAAGTTTGATTCCAAAAAATTGAACCTTAAGGGTATGTGCAGGATCATGGTATGCCAAAAACTAGCGATGTGAAAAGAAGTCCTGATTGGTAGACTGATTCAAAAATAATTATAAATTTCAAATGGTATAACATATTTTTAAATATCCAATATATTTCACATTCTATGTTTCACCTACCACACGAAAAAAAGAAAAAAAATTCAATTTGATGAAGTTTAGATTGAGTTAAGGTGGTCAGACACGAGAGCTTTTATATTTTGGAAAAATTTTAGAAGAAAAATCATAATTAATTATTTATATGGAAGAAAATTACAAAAAAATACGTGTCATATCCAGACATGAGTCTACTACTTATATCTAGAATCTAGTAAAAAAATATTATCATTTTATTGTGTTTAAGGTGGTCAGACGTACACCTACTTCTTATCTTTTTAGTCCTAGTTGATAGACTGATTGAAAAATAACTATAACTTTCAAATAGGATAACATTTTTGAAATCAAAAACTTGAGTCACATTCTATGATTTAACTACTAAAATTTAAAAAAAAAAAATATTCAATTTGATGAAGTTTAGACTAAGTTATGGTGGTCAGACGCGAGATTTTGTATATTCTGGAAAAGTTGTAGTAGCAAATTCATAATTAATTATTTACTTGGAAAAAAATTTCCAAAAAATATTTTTCACATCCAGACATGAGTCTAATACTTATATCTAGAAGCTTGTAAAAAAATATTATCATTTGATTGTGTTTAAGGTGGTCAGACATACACCTACTTCTTATCTTTTTCCTAAAATTTTCATACTATCACATTGAAATTTGAAATTTTTATAATATAGAATAATTTTCCTTCAAAAAAGGGCTAGTATCTTAGAAACTACATTCAATTTTATATAGCTTCTCTTGTTGCATATTTTTGATATAAGATTGATAACTTGTTCAATTTTTTATGTGAACTTGCCTAACCCTAATTTTCTAAATTTTTATTGCCACTTAAGGACCTGTTTGGCATACCATGATCTTGCACATACCCTTAAATCAAGTTGGATATCCCTCTCACTCATAATAAAAATAAAGAAAAATATGATGATAAGTTGGAAAATCAAAGTGCCATATGTTTGGTAATTAATTTGACCTTCAATGCAAGGAAAAAGAATATCAGTGTTCAATATGATTTTTCTCATGATATTTGTCACGGTAAGCCAATAACCTAAAAGCACCAAAATAATCTTCTGCAAGTGAAATAATAATCATAGTAGGATTATCCATCATTTAAATAATATGAAGAGTGTGGAAATACAATGAGGAATCTTGCAAATATATTTAAACTAGATGATATATTAAGGTAGGATAAAAAACTTGACTATACGCTCAAATGTGCAACACTTGGGAGATTACTTGACAAGTTTGTGTTCAAGTGGCAAGTATGCATGTACTATGTGTATCTTATGATGAAGGCATATGTCTCAATGCTATGAAGTGAGATAAAATATAAAAAAAAAAATTAAAAAAATGTTTAGTATGAATAAGTCAATGAGTACAAAGGGTATTAGCTAAATAGTTTGACATAAATCTATTAACACAAATACACTCCTTAAGTCAAACTTATCAATTAATCTATGAAATATGACAAGTCCCAAATATTATACCATGTTAAGTACTCATCCATAAATTCCTCATTAAGTGGAGAAAAGGACTCAAACCTAGTAGGAATAAAACCCCTCTCCAAAAAATAAATGATGTGAATGTAATGATATGTAAAGGTGAAAAAAACATAAGTTATAGAAGGAAGGATTCCTGGTGACCTTCTAAGGAATATTTGTAGTAGAAGTGCATTGAATACTCTCAACATAGGAGAGAAAAAGGAAGGATTACATGTGACCATCCTATAAAGTATTAAGGAATGAAATCCATGCAAATATGTGATAAACCCAAAAAGTAATAAAAGAAGAGAAACTATGTGTACTCCTCTCAAGATGATTCCTATAGAGTTGGAAGACACCTGAGACAAGATGTTGAAGTTGATCCATGAATAATGAACAATATTTATCATATTAAGATGAAATCACAGGTCAAATGTGTGCAAGATGACTTCCCATTCCAGATAGGAATATGCAAGAATTGAGATCAACGTCTTTTAATGCTTGTAAATATTGTGAGTGTTAATAATTCTAGACTGTGTTCAAATTCTATGATCCTCACAATGCATAGTAATTTATACCTATTTTACTTTCATCTCTGGAAAGTTTTCCAACAATTATGAGTATGTTAGAAATATTTATTGTATCTTAATATTTTCAAGGCTTTATCATTAATTTGTATAATTAGTCATTTTATGCCTATGATTTTAGCTTTGTTTTCATTTAATTATGTCATCTTTTGGAACTTGGAATGATGGGGTGTCATTGTGCATCTAAAGTGACTACAATAACATGTGTCCTAAATTTGAGGATATAAGGAATCCAATTTTTGGGCCCCTTACTATAAGTTTATTTATGACTAATTACATGTTAGATTTCATTTAGAATTTTTCATGTGTGATGTATTATTACAATGTAAGAGTTAGAAATAAAAAATCTTTGACCAGTGGGACTAATTTCATGTGCATATAGGTGTTTTTCATATTGAATATATGATTAATATGTAAGTATGTGTTAGACATGTAGAGTTGTCTGAGTTAGTCATATTATTCTATGTGCCCTTCTACATGGTATCCACTTATAGAAGCTTCATATATAATAATATAAACACTATAAATATGATTCATGTGAAGTAGTTTGTATTATGAATTTTTATTATACATATTGTTATGCCACTAGAATTATTTCAAAAATAATTTTGTAGTGAACTATTGTAAGAGTTTGGCTTTTAAGGTACATCGTATGCTTCATTTTTATACATTAATGCATTGAGTGATGCTTTGTAGTGTGGGGGTTTTTTTGTTGAAAGTGTTTCCCACTTACAAATACTATGTTATGGTATTATTTATTTGAATGTTCAAATTTTATGTTGACTGTCTCTACATTGTAACCATTAAATGTTTTAAAAGTTTCTACAACGCATCACATTAGATTGGTGTAGGAAGTGTGTTCCACATACCTTTCTCCCTTTCAAAATTGATTGGCATGAACACTAATAGCTTCAGCATAAAGCTTGAAATCCATGAACACAATGGATGGAGGGCATCAATGCCCATGATAAAAATATATTACTAAGCGAACAATGCTTAAAACCACAATAATCGACTAGAGTTATGAGCCTTTGTAGCTATAAACATGCTACAATTTGACTCACGCTATGTCATAAACAACATACTATAATATATTATTTTCACATAAATAATCAATATTAGTTTCATATATGTTCAAGATATCCATTTACATTTGGATGGCATGCTAGTATTTTAATAATTTAATTTTCACCTTAAACCTAAAGTTATACATACATACACACATGTGTGTGTAATTATGTTTGGAAGGCATAAATTCTATTTTAATTATCTAAAAATAGTAAATCTTTATTAAAGTAAAGATATAAGTTATGATGTTATTGATGTTTCTAGTTTAAATTGTGTTTAAATGATCACTCTAAAATGTATCATTAGAATAATAGACAGCTCAATGGAAAAAATATTAAATATAACCTATATTAATAATATATATTAATAACTTTATTTGTTGTGGTTAAAAGACATGAGTTGGAGAACCAGAGATACCACATAATGCTGAAGCATAATGAAGCTTGTTGTTCTAGACTTTTGATAATTACAGATACCCATAATGGCATTTTCTACCCAAAAAAAGTAAAATCTTTCCACTGACTCTGAATAGATGACATGGTCATTACTATTTATCATTGCCAATCCAACATATAGCACATATCAAGCAGCGTTGTGTGTAGATTTCTAATTGGCTTATACTCTCCTATAGTTTTGATTTTTCAGGATGTCATAATACTAAGATTCAGTTTGTTGTTTGTGTGAATGTAGAAGATTGGTCAGTACAAATAAACCATGGCAACATTACTGGTAATGGTATTTTTGGAATGCAATATTGGTGTTCCCATGGTGGTGGGGGATCCAACATGGAATCCAAAAGGAAACTTCTTTTGCAAGAATTTAGCCATTACCCACTCTCCCTGGGAAACACATCACTTTAACTAACAAAAATTAGGGTTTAGGCTCTATCTATCTATATATAGAGCTAATAAGTGCTATGTATAGATATCCATGCTAAATGATAAATATTTTTATGTATGCATATTAGTGCTCAATGATGAGCTCAAATGGTAAATAAGTACTTCTAGTTGGTACATATGAATTGATATAATGGTCGAGAACTTGTAAAGGAATGTGTGCTTCTTCATGAAATCTAGAATAGGATCTTTCGTATTATGAATTAATTTGATGATATGTACTACTTAATTGCATATACTATTGATTACTTCATACTTTTATTGTTTAAATCAGCTTGCCCAGTCTTGTTTAAAATATTTTACATCAATGCAAATTTATTTGAACAAGTATACAAGGTTTGTACTTGTTCACCATTTGAAGTTTAAAAATGCAATAGTATATAACAAAATCTCTGTGATGACAAACAACCTTAGCACCTCTGAAGTTGACACCATGATGTTCCCACCACGAAAGAGAATAAACCTCCGCCACTCTCCATTTATTGATCTTGTTCAGAAAATCTATTTGCCTTTTGTCATATTTGAAGTTGATATATTACTCCATTGTCTCCGAAGTTGGTTAGGAGCTTGCTCATAAAATAGGTTGACATTTAATGGTGAAATAAAATCAAATAGTATTTAAATGTCGTTCCTTTACACCCCACTCAATGACCATTTAAGTAAGTAGTCTATAGCATCTAGTGAGAACTAGTCGAGGGGAGATATGCTCCACGGTAGATTTTTTTGGAGGTCATTTGAGTCAAATTCCTCCGTAAACTCTTCATAAAACAACTAGACACTAATAGAGGCAAAGTGACCCTTTCAGAGGCATTCAAATTAAGTTTGATTTATTTTATTAAAATAGATTCCATTTAATCTGAAGTCTATTATTATAAGAGTAATTTTGAACTTTTATGGCAGTCTTATCAGTGAAGTGTTTCAACTGTTGTTGTAAATGGATCCCTTCATAAATAATATATTTTATCATATTAAAACAACAGTTTCATTATTTTAAAATTTTTTAGTAGATTAATTATTGCTTATGGTGTAGCACTCTATGTAATATATCATATAGTAAATTACATAAATATTCATAGCAGAGAGAGCCTTGATGCACATAGGAATCACCACATAACATAAACTACTCTCTCGCCAAACTATGTTTCTATTCACAAAATGAGGAGCACATAGTCCAAAATGGTGCCTACAGAAACATTAAAGTGCCAAACATTGTCCAACAAACAACCCATACTAAGGGTATATACCAGTATAGTATTTAAACATGCATATATTATATGGAAAATAAAAATACACAATAGTATGTTAATAGTTATTATTCTATACACCTATTTTCTTATATGAAAAATAAAAATATACAATAGTATGTTAATAGTCATTAGTCTATACACCTATTTTTCTTATATGAAAAATAAAAACACACAATAGTATGTTAATAGTCACTATTCACTACACATATTTTTCTTTCCCTTAACGTTTTCTCTAACCAGAGATTTAGGTCCACAAGGTTCATGAAATATTATCTCAGCCTCACTTAACCAAGGCCCTCATTCAAGACCTCCTCTCACGCTTCTTTTTTGATGACAACACCAAATTATTCTTCATCAACCTTGTTGCCTAGTCATTTTTTCCCAAATACTCCTTTCTCCAATCACTCCCTTCATTCATCTTTACCTCCAACAATTTTTTTGTAAAAAATAATATTCCTATTAATGATAGGATTTTGGCTTTCAAAGACCTTAGTTTTAAATGTAGAAAGCATTGACATCTTGGACACTTCTTTCCCATCACAAAAACCTCCAAAATAATCTTGCATCTCATTAGAACCCTCATCCCCCCACCCACATTTTCCAAAACAATATCCAATTCCCCAAGAAAGAATTCTTAGAAGACCTTATAGCATAATAGTTTCATCCCATCATTTCACTCTTCCATCTTCACCACTATCACTGAGAACATGGTAGAGACATTGATAGTGACCTAACGCCTATGGCATGATTTTAGTAATTGCTCCCCTCATATTGCCTACACCTCATGAATCGGGCCATGTAAATAGTTGAGTATGGATTCAGGCCTTTTCTTCGTCACCTCCCCTAAATGAGACATTTTCCTTTGGTTAGAAATCAGTCTAAAATTGGTGTCTAGTTTTATCCCTATTTTCTTTACAATCCTAGATAAAAATAATGAGCAAATGAGACCTATCATAGGAAACAAATAACAAATCACAATTTTTCCTCCAAATTTTGATGCCACCCACCACCACTCCATGACATAATGACACCATCTCTAAAATATCAAATTAAATCTTCACTAATATGCACTAGATCAAGTGATTAAATTTTCAAAGGTGAAAGTTTTTGTATGACCCAAGGCTTTGTCCTTTTCTAGTTGGTTCATCTTCCAATGACATTGCAAGGGATAGACACATCATCTTTATTCACAAAAAAACATCATGACATGTTCTATAATCATTGAATCCCATTATGCCTGAGGATAAATGGCACACAAACCAATGCATATTTGATGTATATCATGTATATTTTGTTGTCACAATGAGTGGCAATAAGTAACGATTGGAAGCCTCAATCCAATTAATTTTATTTCAAGTAAATAAAGATGTGTAATTTGGCTTAGTCAAAAAAATCTATATCATCTAACCACTCTCTCCACAATCATCTTCACAATATCATCAACCAAGCTATTTCCCTCTAAATATACATGAGTCAGCTTGAAGTTCAAAAATATGTTGACTAACTCTCAAATTGGTGTTATTTATTGATCAAGCTTCTAATTAAGTGTAAAAAAATTCCTTATGGCATTGATGGTGATTTGGAAATTTCCATCAAGGTGTAGTTGGCTCACATTAATCCCTCTTCCCAATTCTAGCCCCAATAGAGTGGCCCTTAATTCAGTGAGATTGTCTATGTCCTCCCTAAGGAAAATTGATCTTTCTGGAAGGATATTTCCATTTTGATCATCTGTTATGCATCTAGCATGACTCGATCAAGGATTGCCTTTCAAAACCCCATCAAAATTTATTTTGATCCATCCAACTTATGAGGTGCTCCATCTCGAGGATTTTTAGTAAGATTAACATTCATAACTCCATTAATAGAAGAATTTCATTAGTTTAAAATAAATATTTTATATATTATAATTTTAAAACTATTTGTATATTAATTATAAATTAACTTCTAAAAAAGTTAATTATTATTTTATATCATAATGTTAATTATATTATTTCCTCTATATTAATACAAAAAATTTACATTATTATTATATTTATTAGATTATTTATCTATAAAACAAATTATACATTATATCTTTAGTTTGACTTAAAATTTATAAATTGAGTTTTACTAGTATAATATTTTTTCAAGACTGCAGAAATCCAATAGATTACTAATATAGTATTAAAAAATAATATATCTCATATACTAATGTAATTATAAACTATGATTAATTAATTAAATCATTTAACTATAAACTATTATTAATTAATAAAATCGTTTGGGTTTTTGAGATATAGATTAACCACAATACTAGAGTTAGATTAACCATACAATTAGATTTTTTGGGAACATTAGTGAATTAGGTGTGATATGGAGGGAAAGAACTTTGGGATGGAGGACTCATAGAATGCAATTTTAGTAGCATGGTTTAATATTCATATTTCACTTTTTTAAAAATTCATTATATTCAAAATTGGAAACTAATTGAGCATCATTTGAGGTTAGACAAATGCCACATAATAGCTAGTATTTACTTTCTAATTTTGTAAATAAAAATATTATATTTAAATAAGTATATTCTATTTAATATAGAATCCTATAATTATGATTAGAATTTGATAATACTTATACTTACAATAATAAATAAATTTTATTTTTTAATATAATTAATATAATAATTGTTAAATTTTTTAAAAAAATTACTACTAATCTTAGTTTCAATTCTATTTAAATTATACCCATATTAAATAATTCTTTAACTTATTTTACAGTTTAAAAATTTAAGAAATATACATTTACACTATACCAAAAATCAATTTTATAACAAAATAGAAAATACTACATTGTAATTTATCTAGCCTATTCTTTTAATCACTAGAAAGAAAAAAAAAAGGTAAAATTATTACTATAATACTAGCCTAATGGAAAAAACTAATAAAAATGTTTCACCTTCCAAGAATATCCAACAAAACTTTTCTTATAATCCCCTTGCTCTATTATTTCCTTTCTTGATTCAATTTAGATTCCCATTCCTTTTGAATATATGGTGACTATTGTTGTTCATTTTACAACCAAGAGAAAAGCACCCTCATGATTGAGAGAATCAAAATTATACAAAAGCATAATTTATAGTAATGTGTAGAAATAATGAACTTTTGGAGGGTGAGTATTTGTGGGGGTCATTGATAAGCTTTATAAATGATTTATGATGGATTTTATCAATATCTCCTAAAAAATAAAACACTTTTACAAATAGGTATCCAACAGTAATGAATATCTATTTCTTTTTCTTTTTTTTTTTTCCTAAGTACTCAATTGACCTAATTAGTTTAAATATTTCATCCTCCTTTTTTGACATTGCATTTTGTGCTAATGACATTTTTGTTATTTGAATTTGGTGAAACAAAATGATTTCATTAAAGAGAGTATCAAAATTTTACAAATATAAGATATTCTTAATTATGAATATAATATATAATTATTTATGATTTTTTACATGCACTATGTTAAAAGCCTTGATTGATAGATTGTGGAAAATTTTCTAATTGTTTCTTTTTTTTCTCAAATCTGAAAGGCATTTCACACTCTATAAACTCAAACCCAGCATAATCAATTCCTCCTTCCCCGTGTGACGTATAAGTTGAGGAAAGCAGTGATGAAAATAGTGAAATATTAATTAATACTCACGCACAAACATATCAATGAACTGTCAGAAAATGTATAAATTTATTTGGTTCATAATGACCTGTCAGGCATCATATTCACTACCTTTCGTATAAAATTCAACTAATACATTGAATCAAACTTATAAACAGCTTTGCTAGCACATCAGAAACAGACTTATAGAAGTTATACCAAATTCAATGTTTACAGCGCCCTCCAAGGGAGTAGGTAGTATGATCAAGAATTTAGTTCCAACGATTCTTGAAGTTAACGGTTTGAGAATGTACAAGCAATCTGGCCTCAAGGTATGAAGATGGTTTGATTGTAACCCATTTCTAATTGTTTTATGGTTTTATTAAATTACATACAAATTATTTTTTTTCGCCTGTTATGTGCGATTTTTGCTTACTATGTTTCTTGTTTGGCTATGCAGTTTCATTTTTTCACCGATAAATCTGGGCAATTGCATCAACCACTACTTGTTTCTCATCATTCATCAAAGAGAGTTCTGAGATCATGTCAATCATCGAAGACATTTCATTGATCAGTAATTGTTTCTCATCAGTCATAATATGCTATCCAACGTTGTCTTCACCATCTTTAATTTGAAGCTCTTCAATAGGTTCTGCATCACTCACATCTTTAACTTCCCGATTAGTTGAGTTGTTATCCAATATCCCTGTTCTTTGAACAATGTCTATTATTTCCTCAACTTTATGAGACAATTTAGCAAAGTTGTTAACTTCATATATCTGCATCCCACTATGATTGTTATTTTTCTTATTTACAGGTCAATTAGTTCAAGATTTAAAGATAGCCAGGGACGATTAGAAAATAGCGGAGCAGAAGAGCAATCTTAATTATTCACCATGTCTAGGGTGAAGATGCTATCTAGAAATTTTATGGATATGGTTGCAGCATTACCAGCTGTGAAGTTGGATCGGCTTTATGAAAATCATATCATATGTGAAGTGGTATTAAGGTAAGCTATAATGATTCTCTATATTCCCTTTTATTTCTCTTGCTACAAGTATTCATAATTAGAGTGAAACTTTATAAATTACTATGCAGAAGTTTAATATCAATGTTATGCTCTTATATCTGAACTATTTGAGGTCATTTTTACTCTATTTTAATACAGAAAGAAGAAATGATAAATAAATACATAAGATAGAGGATGAAAACTTAATGTGGAAGAAGTCAATTCTCAAAATCACTGTTGGACTCTTTAGTAACATATTTTGATATTATATTAATATATTAGAATATCCAAGATCCAGATCTCATCTTTTCATCGATATTCCCTCCCTGAGGCATTCAAAGATGATCCAGGTCTATGATCAATACGTACTTGTAAATTACTATTGGATAAAAATCCTCATCTTGTCAGTCAATATTTGATTGTGTATATTTAATTCATATGTTTTATCATTCACAACAGTAGACCCCGAAAAGTTGCATATTCCATCTCTAGTTCTTAAGCATGTGCTGAACTTCTCACCAATTTACAATGTTTCATTGCATGTACAAGGCTTCATTTTGGAAAATTAGTCTGCAACCCCAAGCCATCTGGTCCAAATTGCATTGCTAGGTAAACTTTCGAATGAAACCACTTCAATACCGATGAAAGATTCAAACATTAGGGAAAGAGTCTTATCTGTGGAAAACATTGCACTGTGTAAATGGTGCAGACTTATTCCAAACATATTGAAAAATTTTGCAATTTCTCCCATAGATAGTATCCTACGAACATTGGGTAGCTAAATAGTCCTTCTGAGACAGTCCTAATGCAACTCGACAAAACTTCAATGCTAAGTGGATCCCTCAGTATTTTTGAATTGCCGCACTAGGGTAGGTTTGGTACACAATGTAATGTCCTGGATTGAATTAATTTATAATTTTTGCAAATTGTAGAAAGTGCTTGCAAATGAAATCAATTTAATCAATCAAAAACCCTTCAAAAATGGCTCTTTTAAAATACACTAAAATTCCTACAAAGATTTAAGAGAGTCTTATAAGCTATGCACCCAATTTAACAATGTGGTGATTAAGTTAATTTGAAAGTTCACCAAATTTAACAGATATGCAAATGATCATAAAATAACCCAAAATATATGGTCCAAAGCTGTTGGAAAATTGTAAAATCTAACAAACATGATAAGCCTCAAATGTTTACAAACTCTCTATAACCTTTCCTGACTTGCCTTATATGATCTTGAATTGATGCATACATGAGTTAAAAATAGAAAAATAACAGTAATACCTCATCCTCAAGGCTACCAATGGACTTTGCAAACTCAGAGAAAAAATCCTCCAAAAGGGTGCCAAGAGCCACTGCTGATTAACTTCCAGTTTCAAGAAACTTTAGCCAACAAACAAAATCTCTATTGAATGATAAATCACCAGTTTTAATTACTAAGTTCTCTCCATGAGATTCACTATATAATAAGCAGTATCACATAGACGTTAGGCACACAACCAGATTCAACAACCTTTGCTAGCATCCTCCCTGCTATGATAAAACGAGAGCCTTGGAACATGGGATGGACATTCAACAAATCGTAGTGAAGGTTCATTTTAACAAATGATATGATGGGCAGTGCGCTAGTAGATATGCATACAAAAATTAGAAGGCACAAATAATAAAAACATGAATGAGTTCACACAAAGAAATATATATATATATATATATATATATATATAATGGGGCATCATCAGTTCACTGAAAGTAGTCACATCCACCGCCATTCTACAATATAAATCTAAGTTAATATTGTTATAATGATTAATATTTATTATTTGTAAACATTAAATATAATGTTATTAATAACCTTTTTCTTATTTTTGCAAGTCCAGTATTTATGGTCCTGATTATTGTATGTGTGTGGCGTCCTCAACACGTAGCACACTCCATCACCACAGTCACACATAGGAACATTTATCATAGCCATCACCCTTGTATCAAACAAATTTGTGTTCATTGATACTATTGAAGCAACCAAACTTAGTATTGGAGACATATAGAAACATTCATATAACAACATGACTATATTCTATTAGTACAAAATAAAAAAGTTTCTTTTATGTTGATATTACAAATTTATACAAAAAAAATACAATGAAACATCTATAGCATCAGATAGAAGA
>MU224311.1:543005-553711 GCA_018584345.1 Thuja plicata | reverse complement strand
GAAGGCCCGTAGTGTTGTTTTAGGCAGTTTGGGACAGTTCTGGGAGATCTGGGTAATAATTCGAGGCTTTGTCCTACAGAATATTGTAAGGGGAATGCCCATGTGGCTTTGCATATTGTAATTCTGAAAGTTTGTAATTCCGCATTTGTGAAAATAATAAGAAGTCCATTTTCTGTTCTTGCAAAATTGTTGTTACTTCTCTGTTTCTGTTATGTGTTTGTGGTATTAAGGGGAGCACCCTTCATCAATATACATCTATGTGTATATATATATATATACATCTATGTGTATATATATATATATATATACACTGAATGATAGTAGTGTGATTAGAGCACAAACAAAACATCATAAAAACTTGACATTGGCTTTATAGGTAGCCTCTGATTTTTTCCATAGCGGTCTCGAGCACCTTGAAAGACTTGCACTCATTATCCACAACAGGTATATGTTTAGATGGTGCAGATGATATAGACAAAAATGGGGCATCATCAGTTCACTGAAAGTAGTCACATCCACCGCCATCCTACAATATAAATCTAAGTTAGTATTGCCATAATGATTAATATTTATTATTTGTAAACATTAAATATAGTGTTATTAATAACCTTTTTCTTATTTTTGCAAGTCCAAAATTTATGGTCCTGTTTATTGTATGTGTGTGGCGTCCTCAACACGTAGCATACTCCATCACCACAGTCACACATAGGAACATTTATCATAGCCATCACCCTTGTATCAAACAAATTTGTGTTCATTGATACTATTGAAGCAACCAAACTTAGTATTGGAGACAGATAGAAACATTCATATAACAACATGACTATATTCTATTAGTACAAAATAAAAAAGTTTCTTTTATGTTGATATTACAAATTTATACAAAAAAAATACAATGAAACATCTATAGCATCAGATAGAAGATAGGGAAGAATAATATCTATGAACTGAATGGTGGGGTGAAAACACACCGTTAAATAAGAAAACATAGGGAAACCCAAGCTCTACGCCCTTATGCCCCACACTCAGTGAGAAACCGTCTCATATCCCGCTCATTCTTCCCATTACTGTCCATACTATTAGATGGTCAATCTTGCATATACAAACTAAACATAATAGAAAAACTAAAACTAGTTTATTTTTAAATGGAATAGACCAAGGAGTACCATCATAAATATTGATTATTTACAAACATGAACAGTAAACAATCATCAGATAGCTCATTTTTTTTACAAGCATATGTGGAGTCTCATATATTTGTGTACTTTAGATTTTCTTATCAGATAGTTCATTGCATTCGATTGTGTACAAAATTTTTGTATCAATATTTCGGATCACACTCTGTGATCCATCATCAGGATGAAAGACAACAAAATTATTGAAAGAGAGAAAAATGATTAACTTCTATTTCAATCCTTTTTCTCTCGCATCCTGATGAAGGATCATAGAGTGTGATCAGAAACATTAATACAAAAATATCTACACAATCGAATCCATAAGCTATTTCAAACATTTTTAATATCAGCATATATTTAGTCTCACAATATCATCATACGTGTAGTCTTAGAACCATCCATTTCTATTTCTTTACCATGTGACATAACTATCCTAGTGCAACAATAATAATAAATGCAACATGTATATACATATACCATGAGACAGAATCATGAACAATACAATCATCTACCAAAACACATTTATATCACAATATGTTCTCAAGAACTAAACATGGATAGTTCTGAGAGTACACCTTGACAATGCATTATATTAAGCATTCATCATGGTGTAGTCCTTGGTTTATTCCACTTAAATATGTTAAAATCAATAGGACTAACAAATGCAAGAAGAACAATAATCTATGTTTCTATTTCATGTATGACTAACACTCAAATACTACAATATAAGAAATATACCCCTCCATTGACCCCAAGATCTACAAGATCAAAAGAAAATACTAGAAACTAAATTGAATATGAATGAACTGTGGAAAACATACTAATGTTATGTAGGTATTCCCAAGGCCAAAATTTTAGAAACACATCAATCAATTCTAAGAAAAAAAAGCTAGTTGAATGTTATGCCCAAAATCACCTCACAAAAAAATTGCAGCTAAATCTCAGGTAGATGTATCCTTGTTCCAATCCAATGTTCATGTTATCCTAATTTTGTACATACAAGATAATAACAAAAAACAATAAAAGATTTCATTATGGTACACCTCTTAAATACCATTGTCCACCTCATATATATGAGATACATTGCTATTGCATTCATGTTATTAGTTACATAGTAATCTAAGTATTGATCATTTTCAACTTCTCGATTCATACTTGATCATTACATTGTGCATTGAAACTGAATGTGATAGAGAAATTTTATTTTCATATTACATCTTTCACATTGGAAACTTAGAGCAACATATGTAGAAAAGAAAGCATGATAGAAACATGATGAGTAGGGGTCCATGTATTGCCTTTAGGAGTCTTCTGCACTTTGGAGCTGGTTTTCTGCATCTTCTCAAGTCTTCATGTCTTTTGCATTGTTTGATGTGTCCCGCATCCTAGGTTTTTTGGTCCTGTGTCCTACATCATTGAGAAGAAAAAGGGTTAGATCCAAATTGGATCTAAGCAATGCATGAAAATCTAAAAGCATCATACAACAATCATACATTCAGAACTTCATATTTGCCAACAACATGAATGCAAGGGAAAGGTATGCATCTGCATTAACAGAATAATAGTATCAAAGGGACATATATCTTTATAAAACCCTTTACTATATTTTAAAGATGCAATGAAGAAGATAATCATAATTAGTTACATTATCTGAAATTGCTATAGTATGTGGGTGATCATCCCTTTGATTATCTACACACTGTAGGAATCCAGAATAATGTAGCTATCTACTATCCCCATTCCCATCACAAGTTTTAAGAAAGCAGTGCTATCTTGCAAAACTGGCATAGCTATGACAATGTGATGTTTAAATTTTCTGAAAATAGATAATAGATGTAATGATGTTTGTGAGTGTCACAAGCCCACGCTCGAACCTCACGAACATGTGCAAGTGATCAACATGTGCAAGAAATAAGAAAAAATCAAAGGTAGAGTGTATGATACCATTTGTGCACAAATAGGACACGTTTTTTACAAGTATGCAGATGTACAAAAGCACTAAGTGTATGCAGGTGCATGGTGACATTGATACAATTAAATACTGCAAGTCATTAAAAGAATGTTGTTGTCTCATAAAATAGAGCATCATGTACAAAAGAGAAATAATTTATACTAATATGCAAAATTCAACATTGTTGATGAGAAGATGAACTACAGTGCTATCAAATGTAAGTGATGTGCATGTGCAGATACAGTTCATAACAATGCATATTCAAGAAAAATAAATGACAGTGTTGTTTAAATGATATAAAAGATGCATATCACTATGAGCTACTTTCTACTTTTTCAAAAGGATATGCATATACATATCTATGCAATGAATAATGTGATGGCATGTAACAAATTGGATGTTTGACAATGTTAAGTTGAAGATAATGCAAGGCATTAAATCAGTTAATGTATTTTATTGTCATTGATGTCAAGTTGATATCATCTGTACGGTCATGTACATAATGCCAATGACTTTAGAGAACCAATGGATGAAAGGTTATGCTTTCATCAATGCATAAAAGTCAAGTATTCACTTAGTGACAAACAACACCGATGGAGTGTACACTCATGGTCAGAGAAAAGAAGAATAGTCATAGTGATACCTGACAATCAGAAGATAGTAGTGCTTGACGAAGAAAAGCCATAGAGTGCTTGATGAGGAAATTTAGAAGTTTTCCCGAAGATCAATAACACAAGGTTGCCTGACGAGTAAAATTCCAATGATGCCCAACGGATGAAGATCACGAAGCTAATTGGAGTCACACCAATGGAACTATCAGTTCTCACTGACAACTAAATACAGAGGTGACCGACTGAATAGAGAGTTCAGAAAATGACAAAATATCTAGCTAGCAAGAGCTAAAGATAGACTTTACTAGTTTTTTTCTTTGTTTTATTTGACCAGAGATAAGTGATTGATTTAAAGATGATTTGTATAGTTGGCAAGAACAAAACTATGAGACAAATCAGGAGTTATTCTTTAAATCAAATTGGCCGGATTATTTTTCACGCCAAGAATTAAGAATCAAGAAACAGTGAATATCATATCTACATAAGAGACAATATTAATTCATTTACGAATGGGATTAAGGGGAGTGAATAAAAAGGGGATGCTTAAGAGAAACTGATGAAGAAGAACTTCATACAGTCCTGATCAATCAAGCTAAAGAAGAGCTAAGGAATTCTACAGACACTGATGAACAGTGAAGCACAACATCACAGAGAAAAAAGTGTGGAGCACAAAGAATTGAATTGATATATTGATCATAGGGGTAATGTACTTAAATAGATCTAAAATTTTGCAATTCAAAGTTGCATTATGAACAGGTGATAGTGTTTTAGTTTAACCATTGAAGCATCAAGTCTCTTAATAGAGCAGGAGTTAATAGTCTTCTATATATTTAGGTACATCCCAAGGAGTGCTAAAAAGGTTGATCCATGAAAGTAGCATTGGATTTGCCCGATACCTATTGACAGTCTAAGAAGGAGGTTGATTCAAGGATGGTAGCAATAGATGCCTGATACTAAGTGACAACCTCTATGTATAAAATCCTCTAACAAGGTCACACTTAATAGTGTGTTTGTAACCTTTAACAGGGTTGGCTCCTAACAGGGCTCACTTCAGAAGAGTAAAAATTTTGGGTACCGGTCCCAGTGGTTTTTCCCTTAACAGGGTTTCCACATTAAAAATTCATGTGTTATGTGTGTGATTAATTTCTTTATTGTTTTGTATCTAACATAGTTAGCACTGGGTTGATCAGTATACTCTGCTTATTTATTGATTTTTGGTAAATAGTTATACTGCTTATTGGTAATCAAGGAGTATAAGGAAAGACAAGGAAAACTGACTAAAAGTTAATCAATATTTGTATTTCATGGCATGCATCTTGTAGGGACATAATAATATAAGGTTTATTTGATTGGTGGTTAAGTATGAAGGATAAATTTTTGAGGTCACTGATTCACCCCCCCTCTCAGTTATTACTAACAATTGGTATCAGAGCTTGTCTACTTAGAAAATAAGGTTTCAAGACTTAAGTATAGATCACAAGATTAATAGACGAGATGTGCCCAAGTTGAACGAAGACAAATTTGCTTCATGGAAAAGTAGGATAAGACTCCACTTATCAGGTATTGGTAATGATGTTACTCAATTCCTAGATCTTGAATATGTGTTTCCTATAGGAGTATTGACAATAGATCAATTGAAAAAGAAGCATGAGCATGACTGCATGGTTATAGAGCTTTCTTCCTCACTCTCTGATGTTGAATTTGAAGATGTCAAGGATTGCAAAACTGTAAAGAAGATGTGGGACAAACTGAAGCTTGTACATGGAGGTGATATAAATGTTCTGAGAGCCAAGACAGAAAGCCTTAGAGGAAATTTTGATGATCTCAGAATGAAAGAAGGAGAAAATATCACATAGTACATCACCAGAATCAAATAAGTAGTCAGTGTTATACGAGGAGTATGAGGTACACTTGAAGAGGAGATAGTGGTAAGTAAAATCTTAAGAACCTTACTTCCTGTATATGCTATTAGACTTTCTTCCATTCAAGAAATGAGAGCAGTAGCAAACAATATATTTACTCTTGATAGTTTAATTGGTAGACTAATTTTATTTGAGATGAATAACTTTGACAGTAGTGTCTTACCAAACTTAGAGTCTGCATTTAAGACTTCTATGAGAATAAGAAAATCAAGTCATAGAAACACCTGTAGAATAGATAGTGAAAGTGAAAGTGAAGAAGAAGATCTAGATGAAATAGAAGCACTTATGGCTAGAAGAATGCAGATAGGCAATGGTAAATACAAAGGCAAGTTACCACTTATATGCGTTAATTGTAAAGAGATTGGACACTTTATTGCAAGATGTCCTAACACAAGAAAAGATGACATAAGTAAAGACAGATCTTTTGAGAAGAAATCTGATACAGGTGATAACAAAGATTACAGAGGTTACCGACAATCAGAAAGAAGAGATACCCGAGACTACAAGGACAAAGGAAAGAAAGCTAGCTACCTAGCTACTTACAAAGATGAAGATACTGACATTGAACCTGATGAAGACATCGAGATGGTATTTGTAGCTGTGAAGGATGATTAAGATGAAGATGAAAGGTATGTAGAATTTTCACTCATATCTAAGGCTAGCAAAAATAAAAACTAGATTATAGATAGTGGCTACACTCACCACCTGACCGGTAACAAAGAAAAGTTTAATAATTTTAAGTATTATAATGGTGGTACAGTAAGAATGGGTAATGATACACCTTGTCTAGTTGAAGGTAAAGGAACTATAATGCTGAATAACCTGATTAAATATGAAAATGCTTATTGGGTAAAAGGATTGAATTATAATCTTTTGAGTGTTTCTCATCTGAATAATTTAGGTCAGAAAGTAGAATTTGAAAATAAGAAGGAAATGATCTTCAATGAATCAGGGAGACTGATTGGTACTGGTGAACAGACTAAAGGTAACTTATTCTATCTGATTGATACTAACACCACTTGCTTAATGACCAGAAACAAAGACATATGATTGTGGTAGAAAATATTGTGTCATGTGAATTTTAACAACACGATGGAAATAAGAAGAAGGAGAAATGTAAGAGGCTTACCAACGATGACAAAGCCAGACAACATCATGTGCAAGAATTGTCAAAAAGGTAAAATGACAAAGTCTAGTTTCAAAAGTAAAACCCATACATCTGATGATGTTCTATAATTTGTCCATACTGATCTACATGACCTATGAAGACAAAGAGTTATTATGGAGATAGATATTTTATTCTCTATGTTGATGATTAATCTAGAATGATGACATTTATGTTTCTAAAAGATAAATTTGAAGCTTTCAAGATGTTTAAATAGTATATGGGTATGGTAGAGAAACAAAGTGGTAAGGATATTAAATGTTTGAGATCAAATAGAGGAGGAGAATTTACATCAGATGAATTCACTAATTTCTGTTATGAGCATGGTATAAAAAGATAGGTTTCTGCACCAAGAACACCACAGCAAAATGGGATTGCTGAGAGAAGGAACATATCAATAGTTGATTATGCTAGAACACTGATGATAGAGAAAGGCATAAACTAAATATTCTGGAGGGAAGCTGTCAGTACTTCTGTCTACACACTGAACAAAGTACAATTGAAGAAGGACACAAAGAAGACACCTTATGAGCTATGGTATGGTAAAACACCCAATGTAAGTTACTTAAAAATACTTGGTAGTCAATGTTATGTCTTAAAGGATGATAGAAATGGAAAGATTGATGAGGGTATTTTTCTAGGGTATTCCACCAAGAGAAACGCTTATAAATGTCTTATCAAGGCTTCTAACAAAATTGTTAAAAGTGCAAATGTAAAGATAGATGAATTTGCAGAAAAGAATAAGCTGGAAAGCACAAAAGAACCAGAGGAATACAACAAGTTTGTATACTGTGATGAACTCAACACTCTACCCAATCAACATGACTTAATTCCAGAACAACAGAATGTTGCAACCGACGGTCAGACTGCAATTACCAATGGTCAAGATAATAATCAAAATGATGTGCAAGGTGATGAAGAACATAATGAAGATCAAAATTGTTAGGAATAAGGTATCTCAACCTTGGATAATTCTTATTGTTATTATTTGTTTTGTAAAATGAATTTATTGCAAATAGTGTAATTAAGTGTGAGTGTACATGTCTAGTTGGCATGTTGATGTGTCACTCCACTTGATGTGTTGACATCTTGAATTATGTGTAAGGAGATCATGGCTGAAACAGTTATGACGGATTCCTATGACATGTAAGAGCTATTTCTAGAAGATTCAATGATGGGTGAAGACATGCAATGACATGTGGCAACTGATAAAGTTGAGTCCTGTACACTATTCCACAATATGGCTATCTTTGGAAGTTGCCCTAAAAAGGAAAATGCATGATATAAGATTTTTTAGGGTTGCAAACAGAGATAGAGAAAGAGTGTATTGTTGGTATGATCTGGTGCTACTGGATTTGTCTATGTGTGTCGATTGTCTCCTAAAAGAACTTGCATTACAAGTGTGTTGTAACCATTATGTTGAAGATAATACATTATGCAGGTTTTGGAGTGCTAGGGTTATTTACCGAAAGGTTTTCCCCAAGGTAAATCATTGTGTCATTCTCTGATTTCTATTTGCATGGTATTTGGCTGCAATATCTTTGTTAAAATAGTTGACGAATCTAAAATTGTAAGGATTTAAAAGAATTTGCACAATACTTTCCTTTAGAGATTAGTGTAGGAAGCTGTTTCTGCACCTGAGTTTCCTTACAAGTGGTATCAGAGCCTCATCAACTTTTGATCCTAGTTGTTGGGTAGGGTTTTTTGAGCTAATCTCAAGTTGAGTGGGAGTTTTTTTGTGCAGAGAATTCTAAATCTTATTTGCAGATTGAGATCTGGAAAATTCCCACTATAGTAGAATGGAGGTGGAGAAATTTAATGGCACTAATTTTGAGTTTTGGAAACTCAAGATGGAAGACATGCTTGAAGACCAAAATCTATGGGGAGCTACTTCACTTGATGTGAGACCTGCAGTGATATCTCAAGCGGATTGGGAGATCAAGGATCAGAAGGCTAAGGGTCTCATCAGAAGAAGGCTAAGGGTCTCTTCTGAATGTTCTTGATGAGACTACTGCAAATTCTTTGTGGAAATGGCTTGGGTCTATGTATTAGGCCAAATCTCTAGTGAATAAGTTGTTCTTGAGAAAGAAGTTTTATTCTTTAAGAATGGAGGAAGGTGGATCCATAACTAATCATGTCAACGCATTTAATTTATTGATTGCACAGTTGGCATCATCCTATGCCAAGATCGAGGAGGAGGATCGATGTATGACCCTGCTTTGTTCCTTGCTGGATTCATGGGAGCATCTTGTGATGGATCTTAAAAGTACTATAGTCACATTTTGTATGGATGATGTGGTGTCTTCACTGCTATCTGAGGAGATGCGAAGAAAGACTTCAGATTCATCTATGGAAGCCCTTGTTGTTTGTGGGAGATCCAATGACAAAGGAAAGAAGAATGACAATAAGTCAATGAAGGGTAGATCCAAATCCCATGGGAGTTCTAAGACTCATGGAAAGTCCAAGGCAAAATTTTGGAACTGTGATAAATCTGGGCACTTTCAGAGGGACTGCAAAGAACCCAAGAAGAAGAAAGGCTCAGATTCAGCTTCCAAAAAATCTCAAAAAGATGGAGATGCTTTTATTGCAGCTTTGGCATCCCATGCATCTGATGATGTGTGGTTGGTATACTCGGGTACTTCTTTTCACATGACCTCTCATCGAAACTATTCTAAAAATATGAAGAGTTCGATGGTGGAAATGTGTACTTGGGTGATGATCCTCACCTAAAGATAGTTGGACACGTAAGGGTCACTATCAGATTTCCTAATGGATGAGTAAAGGGAATCAACAGAGTTATGCACATTTTGGGTTTGGCATGAAACCTATTATCTGTAAGTATGCTGAATGATGTAGGTGTGCAAGTTGTGTTACGAAAGATGGATGCAAGATGATGAGAGGTTCTATGGTGCTCGCTAAACATACTAGGAGAGGTACTTTGTTTTAGCTTGATGCATGCATTGCTCAGTACAATAGTTCTTATGTTTCAAACAAGAGAGCAGCTATCACTTCATCCCCACCATCTGAATGACTAGTAAAGAAGACTGTGACAATGGGTTCCGATGGCAGTGCAGTAAGTGTACCTAAGGGTGCAAACACTTTGGAAGCCAAGCTTCCTATAGAAAAGACAATGTTGTGGCATATGAGATTTTGTCACATTGCTGAGAAGGGTCTTAGGACTTTGAAAACTAAAACTCTTGTCGAGGGGATAAATGATTGTAATCTCGAATTCAATTTCTGTGAACACTATGTTTATGGTAAGTAAAATTGTGTTCAGTTCTACTCCAGTTCTCACAAGTCTTCTGGACTTTTAGATCTTATTCATTCTGATGTATTTGATCCTATAAAAGTTCCTTCTATCTCTAGTTCTATATATTTTTTATATTTTATAGATGATTATAGTAGAAGGACTTGGATATATTTCCTGAAAATTAAGACACAGGTTTTCAGTCGGTTCAAGGAATTTAAGGCTCTTGTAGAGAATCAGACTGGTAAAAGAATTAAGTGTGTGAGAACTGATAATGGTGTCAAGTTTTGTTCCATAGAGTTTGAATAGTTCTGTAAAGAACAAGGAATTGAGAGACATAAGACAACTCCTTACACCCCGCAGAAAAACGGAGTTGTAGAGAGAATGAACATGACACTAATGGAGAAGGCTAGGAGTATGCTTAGTGGAGCTGGTTTAGAACAAAGGTTTTGGGTCAAAGCTGTGGCCACTACTTGCTGTCTAGTTAACAGATCTCCTACATGAGCTATTGTTGGTAAGAAACCCATGGAGGTGTGGTCTGGTAAGAAGCCTTCAATTAGACATCTTCATGTTTTTGGTTGTGAAGCTTATGCACATATTCCAAAGGAGAAAAGATCTAAGTTGGAAAACAAAGC
>MU224311.1:501313-542544 GCA_018584345.1 Thuja plicata | reverse complement strand
TGTACCTTTGCCTAAAGAGAGAAAATTTGTTGGCTGTAAATGGGTGTTCAAGAAGAAATTCTGTGCAGATGGCAGTGTTGAAAGGTACAAAGCTAGATTGGTTGCAAAGGGGTATTCATAGGTAGAGAGAATAGATTATGGTGAAATATTCTCTCCTATTGAAAAGTTGACATCCATTAGATTTTTGTTATCTCTTGCTGCATCATATGATTTAGAGATAGAACAGATGGATGTGAAGACAACTTTCCTTCTTGGTGATTTGGAGGAAGCGATTTATATGTCACAGCTTGAGCACTACATTGTTAAAGGTAAAGAATCCTTAGTTTGTAGATTAAAGAAATCTCTATATGGTTTGAAGTAATCTCCTAGGATGTGGTACCTTAAGTTTGATGCCTTTGTATTGTCAATTGGATTTGTAAGATCGAAATCAGATCATTGTGTTTATTGTAGAGTTGAAAATGATCGCCTTCTTATTGTTGCATTATATGTTGATGATATGTTGCTATTTGGGAAGGGTAAGGGTATGATTTCTGATTTTAAATCTCAGTTGTCAGCATAGTTTGGGATGAAAGATCTTGGGGCAGCAAGATACATCTTGGGTATGGAAATTAGTAGAGACAGGTCTAACAAAAAACTTTGGTTGAGTCAGAGTAAGTATGTGAAGTCTGTGTTGGATAGGTTCGGCATGGCAGATTGTAGACCACTATGTGTTCCTATTTTAGTGGGAACAAATTTATCTGTAGATGATTGTCTAAAATATCCTAGTGAGGTGGAGGATATGAGTAGAGTACCTTATGCTAGTGCAGTTGGTAGTCTTATGTATGCTGTGGTCTGTACTAGACCTGGCATTGCCCAAGCAGTGGGAGTCCTGAGTTGGTTTATGGCTAACCCTAGATGGGTACATTAGGATGTAGTTAAGCGAGTATTTAGATATTTGAGGGGTACATCAGATTACTCCATATTTTACCATGGAAACTCTTTTGGATCTCTGCATTTAGTATGTATTCATGGGTTTGTGGATTTAGATTGGGTAGGTGATATTAATAGCAAGAGATCCACTAGTGCTTATGTGTTCACTATGTTTGGTGGTGCCATCAGTTGGATGAGTAAGCGATAACCTGTGGTTGCTCTGTCCACTACAGAAGTTGAGTACATGGCTGCTACTCATGCTTGTAAAGAAGCCATTTGGCTTAGGAGATTGTGTTCTGATGTTGGTGTTGATGCAGAACATATTACTAATTGGTGTGACAGTCAGAGAACTATTTGCCTTGCAAAGAATCCAACTTTCCATGCTAGAACGAAGCACATTGATGTGCAGTTTCACTTTGTGAGAGATATGGTGGAAGATGGAAAGGTAAATTTGGAGAAGTTAGATATTGTGAAGAGTGTTGCAGATGCATTAATGAAACCAGTGGGCACTGTGAAGTTCAGATGGTGTTCGAAGTCTATGGGCCTTTTGGGCTATAGCGATTAGTTCCTGTTATGTTCGTATTTCTCTTACAAGGTGTTCGACAAGTGGGTGAATGTTAGGAATAAGGTGTTCCAACCTTGGATAATTCCTATTCTTATTATTTTTTTTGTAAAATGTATTTCTTGCAAATAATGTAATTAAGTGTGAGTGTACATGTCTAGTTGGCATGTTGATGTGTCACTCCACTTGATGTGTCAGCTTCTTGAATTGTGTGTAAGGAGATCATGGTAGAAATGATTATAATGGATTCCTATGACATGTAAGAGCTATTTCTAGATGATTTAATGATGGGTGAAGACATGTAATGAAATTTGGCAACTGATAAATTTATGCTTTTAGCAATGCATAAAAGCCAAGTATTCACTTAGTGACAAACAACACCAACAGAGTGCACACCGATGGTCAGAGCAAAGAAGAATAGTCACAGTGATACCCGATGATCAGAAGACAATATTGCTTGATGAAGAAAAACCATAGAGTGCCTAATGAGCGAAGTCAGAAGGTTTATTGATGAGCAATAACACAAGGTTACCCGACGAGTAAAATTCCAATGATGTCTAATAGACGGAGATCATGAAGCTAACTGGAGTCACATGGACGAAACTATTAGTTTTTACCGACAACTAACTATAGAGGTGATTGACGGAACATAGAGTTTAGAAAATGACAAAATATCTAGCTGGCAAGAGCTAAAAATAGACTTAACTAGTTGTTTTATTTGTTTTATTTGACCAAAGATAAGTGATTGATTTAAAGATGATTTGTATAGTTGGCAAGAAGATAACTACAAGACAAATCAGGATTTATGCTTTAAATCAAATTGACCAGATTGTTTTTCATGCGAAGAATCAAGAATCAAGAAACAGTGAATATCATGTCTATATAAGAGACAAGCTTAATTCATTTATGAATGGGATTAAGGGGAGTGAATAAAAAGAGGATGCTGAAGAGAAACTAATGAAGAATAAATTCATACAGTCCTGATTAATCAAGCTAAAGAAGAGCTAAGGAATTCTACAGACACTGACAAATGGTGAAGCACATCATCACAGAGTGGAAAGTGTGGAGCACAAAGAATTGAATTGATATATTGATCAGAGAGGTAATGTACTTAGATTTGAAAATCTGCAATGTAAAGTTGCATCATGAACAAGTCATAGTGTTTCAATTTAACCATTGAAGCTTCAAGTCTCTTAATAGAGGAGGACATAACAGTCTTCTATATATTGAGGTACATCCCACGGAGTGTCAAAAAGGTTGATTCATGAAAGTAGCGTTGGATTCGCCCGATACCTATTGATAGTCTAAGAAGGAGGCTGATTCAAGGATGGTAGCAATAGATGCCTGATACGAAGTGACAACCTCTATGTATAAAATACTCTAACAAGGTCACACTTAATAGTGTGTTTGTAACCTTTAACAAGGTTGGCTCCTAACAGGGCTCACTTCAAAAGAGTGAAAGTTTGGGGTACCGGTCCTAATGGTTTTTCCCTTAACAAGGTTTCCACATTAAAAATTCATGTGTTATGTGTGTATGATTCATTTCTTTATAGTTTTGTATCTGCCATAGTTAGCATTGGGTTGATAGGTATACTCTGCTTATTTACTAAGTTTTGGTAAATAGTTATACAACTTATCTATAATCAAGTAGTATAAGGACAGACAAGGAAAATTGATAGACAGTTAATCAATATTAGTATTTCATGGCATGCATCTTGTAGGGACATAATAATATGAGGTTTATTTGATTGGTGGTTAAGTTTGAAGGATAAATTTTTGAGGCCACTGATTCACCCCCCGCTTAGTTATTACTAACATAATGGTGTCATCAAAGATAAGTGACAATAAGAGATTAAACACTATTGATGCCAAGACACAAAGTAATCCAAATGTTGTTATAAGTACTGGTGTACATGAACAGATGGATGAAATAATCGTGCCTTCGAAGATAAAAAGTAGTGAGAGTTCATAAATGTATAAATTTGTCATGCCAGTGATGATTAACAATAACATCTATTTTTCAAAGTAATATGCATATGACAGAGAAAAATGGATAGTAGTGCTTTGCTAAAAACATGATAACAATAATGTTGTTGTAAGGAGGTACCAAGTTTATAACAGTGTTATCAAATGTAATAAATATGCATGTACATGGTAAATCAAATAACAGTGATGTTCAAAGGAATAGAGGATGCATATAATTGTGAATCTTCTTTCTATTTTTACAATAATAATATGCATATAACAGAGGAAGATGGATAGCAATGCTTTTTTTCAAAAGAAAAACATCAGTTATGCACATGCAGAAAGAAGAGATAAACAAACATTGCCATCAAATGTCAAATAATGTGCATATATAGAATAAACCAATTAACAATGTTGTTTAAAAGATAGAAAAGATACTTAAGTAGTCGAGAAACTAAGCACAGTAGGGTTTGTGGGTGTCACGAGCCCGTGCTCGAACCCCACAGACCTCAAAACTTCAAGGAAAATAGAAAGCATATGTATAGATGCAAAGAGGAAATAATGTTTCCTACTATAGCTAGAAGTACCCTTCAAAACAGTGTTATACACTTATCATTGTTGGAGTGCAAGGTGGAGTAAAGACACTTGATAGGTTCAGACACATCTTAATAGTGTCAAAGCATAGTTCAAGTCATGGCCCAACAAAGAGAAAGAAATAAAAGTGAACATGGTGGTTGTTATCGACCACAAACATCTATTGTTTAAAAACCCCAACTCAATGACAAAAATAAAGACTGCAAATAAAGGAGCGGCAACACAAACTTATTACTTTCAAATGCTTATCCCAAACTAAGTGTTAAGGTGTAGTGACCAAAGACCACCATCTTAAACTTTCTAAAGCTATGTGTTAAAAGCACAGAATGTTAAACATCAAAATTAAAAAGCTAGAAGAAAGAGAAGACAAAGGTAACTTATGTGGAGTTCAAAAGCACGAGCTTCAAGATCAACAAAGCCCGCACTCCAGTGTTAATGCAGCTCAAGCCCAAATCACAGGAAATGACTCCATTCGAGAGCTTGAGCTCTATGTTTACCTCCATGTTAAGATCACAATCTTCATGATCACATTCATATAAAGGTAAAGCTACATTTATGCAACCTCTTTTGAGCCCAAAATCACAATAAGGAGCCCAAGATAAACAACCCAAGTCTCAAATAACAATGGCAAACTCCATTTTGATAGCTCGAGCCTGGTAGAGAAAGGAAAGCTCTAGAAATAAATGTCATAATCACAACATGAGTGGCTCCATAAGCTAGGTTCAAACCCTCATTTTACCCAAATGCAAATGCAAATGCGATGACCAAGAAAATTCCAAGTTTTGATAAACTTTGTAGTCTGAGTACATGGAGGAGTAAATGCATTGAAGACTGTAGTTATCAACAGTAAGAGCCTCACGATTTTGTTTCCCAAGTGGCATGACAAAAGTGGAACAAAAACCAAAACTCATGCCACATTGGAAATTCTTCAGTTGTTGAAAGAGTTGTAACCTAATTGCATGGTGCCAATCATGTTGACCTTAGGTTATGCCAAGATGCATTAGTTTAGGCATGGATTTGGGTTTTATGTTTTGGGGTTAGGGTTTTTTATTATAGGATTTTATATATGTTGGTTATTTTTTTAAGATGAAGGATGCATTTTAAAAAAAATCAACATTAGGAGGCATGGGCTAAGGCATGAATTATGCCTAGTTTTAGGGTTTTCTATCTTGATAGGAGGAGTAATTTTAGGGGATGAGTCCATTTTCATATTCACTTGGAGGGGCCACATCATGGTATATATCTGGATTTAATATCCATGAGAAAGGGTTCAGAATTTAGGGAGAATGTGGTTTTGTGAACACATTAATTTCTTTGTGCTTTCTATATACATTTTGTAACCAAAGGGGTTCATAATATAAGGAGGTGGTTTTGTGAACATATCAGTTCCATTGCACTTTCTACATACATTTTGTAACCAGAGGTTCTATTTTTGATGCATTAGCATGTTCAAGTGAATGTATCTTGTTCCTTGGCATGTTTTTTGCATCTTGGCATGTAACCATTGCAGATTTTGAATAAAATAAAGTAAGTGCTCCCATTATTCACATATTTTCTAAGTTTTGATATCAATCCTCTTTTCCATTTATACATTTAAGTGTGATATGTTTTGTAGCATATATTAGTAAATTAATCCAATTCCTTCTCCAAGTTATCAAAATATAACCTTTTGCATAATCTGTATGTCTATTAGTAGATCATCATTGTTTGTGGTACAAACCATAATAGTGAAATCTTTAGTATTGGAGATTTACCCTTATGCAAATAGTTGGTTGTATGTTTGTCATTGATGAAAAAATATAGTATACAATAAAGTAATGTATTCACTTTTCAGCATGGATATGTTGGAACCTTGCACAGTTATTTTTATGTTATAGACACATTTATTATGCCATGTTCATACACACAGATTTTGCAGTGCAGTTAAAGTTGAGTTATGTTGATATGTTTACCAGCCACAGTTTCAGAGGATTGTTATTAAGAGCTGACGATAGTTTTACTATTTCTTTAGTTGCACCTATCTTTCGGATATGTGTGTGTTCGGATTCATGTTTAGTTATGAGTTAAGAATATTTAACCAAAGACGATTAACATGTTTCATCTAAAGTGTGATGTTTGAGTTATCTTGGTGAAGCTAACTGTGTGGAGTGATGCATCTATTCATTTTGAGTTGTGTTGTTCTAATTATGTTGTGTGCTTAATTTAGCCGACAAGAAAGTTATTGAACAATTTCCTACAACCAACGTGATCATATCTTTTGAGGAAGATACATGTAGCAGTTCATTTATGATCGATAAATATGGAATAGTGTAGAGAAGAATGCCACTTGTATTTAGACAATAAATACACATCATTCATCAGTTGAAGATCTATGTGAAGAAGCAGAGAGTCTATACAAGTCACTGAAACTGATCAAGATAGCAGGTCTACTTAAATAGTTCAAATATTTTTTTTTGATGAATAGTGTCTTTTCAATTAATAAAAATATCAAAGTTACATATCCACAAAAAAGGGGTACCTAAATAAAATAGTTAAAATATTGAAATATAGTGTATATCTATTTTGTAGAAGGTTGCAACCTTCATCAGTTAAGCAGTGTGCTATTGGACAGTGTGTCCTCACCCCTAACAGGGTTCGACCCTTGACCAGGTCAATTTACTTATTCCATTATAAAGATCAACTCGTAATAGGGCTTTAAGATCTTCTAACAACGATCATTATACACTAGTGCAGTTCTTTGTGGGTGCTAATTCCCACCGGGGTTTTTAACCTATTTTGGTTTCCCCGTAACCAAAATCTTGGTGTTCTATTTGGTGTTATCTTTTTATATGTACACTTAATATTATTTTTTATTTAATTAGAGAAAAGAATTGAAACTAGTAGATAATTGATTCACCCCCCACTCTCAGTTATCTCTTGGGACTAATCCTAACAATTGGTATTAGATCCAAATTCCTTGAGAGGAAGCCTAAAAGATTAAGGTAGATCAAATGGCGTACTTCAGGAAAGAGAGTCCTAAGTTTGATGGAGAGAATTATCTTGAGTGGAAGAAAAAAATGATAACACATCTACAGTGTGTTGGTTTTGATATATATAAAGTTGCTACTCATGCAATTGATGTTCCTAGTTTGAAAGATCTTGCATAAGAATATTCTACTATTAAACAAAAGGAAGTATTTACCCAAAATTCAATTGCCAAAGAATCCCTAATTAGTGCCTTATCTGACAGTGAATTTTCTGAGATTAAGAAGACAGATAAAGCCTGTTCAATATGGAAATACCTAGAAGACATGTTTGAAGGAGACATCCAAGCCAAGAATGTGCGTAGAAAGACATGGAAGAAAAGATACAACAATTTAGAGATGCTACCTAAAGAAAACATTAGAGCTTACAATCAGAGGATTAATGAACCAGTTTTGGGAATAAAAAACAATGGTGGAGAAATTTTAGAGGAAGACATAATGGACAAACTGATAACTACATTGATAGTAGATTATGTGAGCAAGATAAACATCTTGGATGAAACTATGCAATTTTCAAAAGACTTCAAAAGAGAAACCTTGATCAACAAAATTTCAGCATTTGAGATATCAAGATTGAAGACAAAACCTAAAATTGAAACAACCTTCAAAGCCTCAGTCCACTAGTAATAAATCCTTGAGCACCTCTAATATTGAGAAAGAAGAAGTGGATAAAGAACTAGAAGAAATCATTTCTGTGATTGCTAAGAAAGAAAGGAAAGTAGAAGGAAAATAAGGACAATTACCATTCAAATGTTTTTCATGTACAACAAAGTTGGCCATTTTGCATCCAAGTGTCTTACAAGGGTTAAGAAGTTCAGAATAGATTACAAGCCTAAATATACAAAGGAATTCTACTATGCTAAACATGGTGTAACCGATGATGATTCAAGAGAGGATGAAATTGGATTCGTTGCAATTAAAGATATTGATTTTTTTTTTATGAAATGGAAATTGAAGATGAAAAGAAAGAAAAAGAATTGGCTTTAGTTTCCCAAGAAGACATCAAGACAGACTGGATCATTCATAATGGGTGTTCACATCACATGATAGGAGACAAAGATATATTTGTACATCTAGATAAGTACAAAGGAGGCATGGTTAGATTTGGAGATAACACTCCTAAACCCATCATAGGTAGAGGATCTATTACTTTAGATGGAAAAAACAAGACATATGATGTCATGTATGTTGATGGCTTACATCATAACTTACTAAGTGTTGGATAGTTTCTTGATAAAGGATATTAGTTAGAATTAAAAAAAAACTGGTGCATTATTAACAACAAAGGAGACATGATAGCATCAGGTTCAAAGACCAAAGGTAATGTTTTCCAGCTCAACTCTGAAGTAAGTTGTTTTTTTGCAAAAGTGGATGACCATTGGTTATGGCACAAGAGACTTTTTCATATCAATTTTGACAAAATAGTAAAGATAAGCATGGTAAAGGCAGTAAGAGACCCTCCTAGTATTGCAAGACTAGTTGATACTATGTGAAGGGAATGTGTGATGGGAAATCATGTGAGGAACTCATTTAGAAGCAAAAAGAACTTTGTAGAGAACAAATTAGATCTAGTGCATATAGACTAATGTGGACCTACTCAAACAAGATCATACTATGGTGAAAGGTATTTCATTTTTTGTTGTTGATGATTTCTCCAGAATGATATAGGTTGCATTCTTAAAAGATAATCTTAAGATTTTGAGAAATTCAAAATATTCAAAGCTAAAGTTGAAAATGAGTCTGGATTAAAGATAAAATGTTTGAGATTTGATAGAGGAGGAAAATTCACCTCTGACAAGTTTATTGAGTACTGTGAAGAACATGGGATCAAAAGACAACTAAGTGCACCTAAAACCCATAAAAAAAATGGAATTGTAGAAAGGAGTAATAGGATCATACATGACATAGTGTGCACTATCATGATTGAAGGCAAAGTTGTGCACACTTATTGGGAAGAAGAAGTCAATATAGCAGTCTATACTATCAACAAAATTTAACTAAGGCCAGGCATAGACAAAACACATTATGAACTTTGGTTTGGTAATGTGCCTACATTAAAATACTTCAGAATCTTTGGAAGCAAGTGCTACATCAAGACAGATGATGGTGTTGGTAAGTTTGATGCTAGAAGTGATGATGTTATTTTTCTTGGTTACTCTACTAAGAGAAAAGCTTATAGATGCTTTAATTTGAGGTTGAAGAAAATAATTGAAAGTGCACATGTGAAGATTGATGAGAAATTCATGATTCAAGAGAGATATTATGAATATGCACCTATGATTGAAGATGAACCTAGACCTATCAATAAAGAAAAAGTTATTGAAGAAATGTTTGACTGTATTGATGTATCATGCAATAATCTCGAACCAAGTGAAGAGAAACCATAGATCGCAGATGAGAGTGTCACACCTAAAATTCCAAAATACACATCTAGATACCATTAAAAATAACATATAATTAGAAATCAGAGCAGCATAGTTTTGACAAGGTCTAGAGCAAAAGGTTCAACCGTTGATGAAGAGGTATGTTTACTTTCACAAATTGAACCCTTAAGTGTTGAAGATGCTTCTAATGATTCAGATTGGACAAATGCAATGCAAGAAGAATTAGATAAGATAATTAAGAATGACACATGGGAATTGGTCCCTAGACCTTGTGACAAAAATGTGATTGGAACTAACTGGATATTCAACAACAAAATGAGTGAAGATGGTACAGTGATAAGAAAAAAAGAAAGACTAGTATGCAAAGGATATGCACAGAGAGAAGGAATTGACTACTCTGATACATTTTCCCCCGTGAGAATATTGGAAGCTATTAAATTTTTTTTAGCTTATGCAACATTCAACAATTTTAAAGTATATCAGATGGATGTCAACTCAACATTTCTGAATGGTGACTTCAAGGAGGAAGTTTAAATAGAGAAACCTGAAGGATTTAATTTATCAAAAAAACTAGACATGCTATGTAGACTAAAGAAAGCCCTCTATGGACTTAAACATGCCCCAAGAGCATGGTATGAGAGACTTGACGGCTACTTGAAAAAGATTGGATTCAAGAAGGGAGAA
Organism: Thuja plicata; assembly: GCA_018584345.1. Taxonomy (NCBI): domain Eukaryota; kingdom Viridiplantae; phylum Streptophyta; class Pinopsida; order Cupressales; family Cupressaceae; genus Thuja; species Thuja plicata. Next base: position 532,423 of record MU224311.1, on the reverse strand, counting down.
ACAGATTGTAACTTATTCATAAGAGAGACACGTGAAGGATTATTAATTGTTGCTATGTTTGTTTATGACATTATTTTTGGAGTTAATGACAAGCTTCATGTATAATTTTCCAAAGAGATGCAGAGAAAATTTGAAATGAGCATGATTGGACCTATAAAATACCTTTTGGGATTAAATGTAAAGTAGACAGACAAAGGTATATTCATAAATTAGTTTAAATATGTGAAGGATATATTGAAGACATTCAAGATGGAAGATTGCAAGCTAGTAAGTACTCCTATGGTAGCAGGAAGCAAGCTTTCTAAAAATGATGACTCCACAGCAGTTGAAAATACACTATACAAGTCTATGATTGGAAAACTCATATATCTCAATAAATCTAGACCAGATATTTCTAATGTAGTTGGAATTGTTGGGAGATTTGTAGTTGGACCAGAACAAAATCACTTATTGACAATAAAAAGAATATTCAAATTTTTAAAAGGGACTATAGACTATGGTTTATGGTATCCTAATTTAGAAAATGTAGAACTTCATGTTTACATAGAGGTAGATTGGGAAGATTGTGTTGATGACAGAAAAAGTACTGCGAGAGGAGCGGTATTTCTTGGAGATGGGTTGGTTACTTGGACAAGAAAAAAGTAGAAATGTATTTCTCAGTCAAAAACAAAATCTGAGTATGTAGGAGAAGCATTAAATTATTCCACAATGGTTTGAATCAAGTAGATGATTAAAGACTTTGGCATTTAGATTAATTATTCTATTATTATTCACTGTGATAACACTAGCACTATTAATATGTTAAAGAACCCCGTGATGCATGCAAGGACAAAAAACATAGAAATAAAATATCATTTTCAAAGAGAAAAAGTTGCAAAGAGAGAAGTGAAGTTGGATTATGTGACCACTAAAGACCAGTTGGTAGACATATTTATGAAACCTTTATCAAACGATAATTTTGAGTATCTTAGGTAGAAACTGGGAGTCATTCCCTTTCCTAAGATTGATTATAATTTATAGCAATTGCATCTGTCCTTGGTGACTGATGATTGGTTGACTATTCTACTTCAGGAGTAGTACCTGTGCTTATTTTTATTTGGCATCCTTTGGCATTGATTTCAAAGGGGGAGTATATAGTAAGGGGGAGAATATACTCCAGGGGAGTATATAGTCATGAAAATAAAAAGAAAGTAAAAAGAGATGCAACAGTTAAGAGGAAATTTTGATGAGGATATTGAGAAGATTGTAAAAAGAAAGAAGACACTTTTAGATTAGTGGTGTTTTTCATATCATATGTTTCCATCAATGTCAAAGGGGTAGATTGTTGGAGATTTTCCCTTGTGAAAATAGTTGACTGTATGTTTGTCATTGATGACAACATATAGTATACAACAGTGTATTGTATTCACTTTTCAGCATGGATATGTTGGAGCCTTGCACGGTTATTTTTTTATGTTGTAGACACATTTATTATTGCATGTTCATACACGTAGATTCTGGAGTGTAGTTAAAGTTGAGTTATGTTGATCTGTTTACCAACCATAGTTTCAGAGAATTGTTATTAAGAGCCAATAGTAATTTTATTGTTTCTTCAGTTGTGTCTATCTTTGGGATATGTGTATTCACATTCATTCTTAGTTATGAGTTAAGAATGTTTAACCAAAGGTGCTTAACATGTTTCATCTAAAGTGTGATTTTTGAGTTATCTTGGTGAAGCCACTTGTGTGAAGCGATGCTTCTTTCCATTTTGAGTTGCATAGTTCTAATTATGTTTTGTGCTTGGTTTAGCTGAAAAGAAAGTTATTGAAGAGTTTCCTATAGCCAATTTGATCATATCTCTTGAGGAAGATACATATAGCAGTTCATTAATGATGGAGAAGTGTAGAATAGAGCAGAGAAGAATGCCAGTTGTATTGAGATAATAAAGACACATCATTCATCAGTTGAAGATCTATGTGAAGAAGTAGATAGTGTATACAAGTCACTAGAGCTGATCAAGACATTAGGTCTACTTAAAAAGTTCAAATATCAGATATAGTGTATATCTATTTTGTAGAAGGTTGCAGCATTCAACATTTAAGTAGTGTTCTATTGGACAGTGTGTCATCACCCCTAATAGGGTTATTGGTAAAAGAATTGTAACAAGGTTCGACCCTTGACTAGGTCACTATACTTATTGCATTATAAAGATCAACTCCTAAAAAGGTTGTAAGATCTTCTAACAAGGATCATTATACTCTAGTGCAATTCTTTTTGGGTTCTAATTTCCATCGGGGTTTTTACCTATTTTGGTTTCCTTGTAACCAAAATCTTGGTCTTCTATTATGTGTTATCTTGTTATATGTATACTTAATGTTATTATGTATTTAATTGGAGAAAATAATTGAAACCATTAGATAATAGATTCACCCCCTCTTAGTTATCTCTTGGGACTAATCCTAAAATTTAGGTCAACCTATTCATTGAAAAGTGAATGTCTATTGTAAATCTCAGTAGTATGTCTCATGTTGATGCTTGTTTGAAGTTCTGATTAGTCTGAATCCAGTTTGGTGTATCACCCCATTTTATTTATTTAGTTTTCAAGTTATACTCTTTTCCCTTTCCCAATCAGAGAATCAGTCATAAGTGATATACCAAATCCAATAGGAACTAGCCTAGAGTCCGAAGATTCCTTCCTAATCAGAGCCTACCCACAACTCAGGAAGGTTTCCATTGTTACCATGAGATATTAGTATGCCCTAATGCTTGAGTTAGGGTGATATTTCAAGGCCTCAACAGTTCTGATATAAAAACTTATTGATAGGGGCATACAAGATCTTTTCTAAAAATATTTAGTTAAGCTTTACGAGCATTAATGTGAAGATGAAATCTAACTATGTGGGTACAAGTTATTGATATTGACAATGTTCTTAATAAGATCAACTGTGATGTGTGGCCCACAGTGTTAATAAAGAGGTGAAAGAATGTCCATTTCTCTAAATTATATACCATTGCTATGAACTTATAGGGGCACTAATCCTATAAGGAGTAGGAGGAGAAAAAAACCACATTAGGTAAGAAACTGTAGAAAATTAAATTCTAAATGCCAAAAGAATAAAATTTGCATGTAACACAGGGAAACAGATGCATTAAGACAAACAAATTCTCTATGAGGCATCATAGGAGTCACAAAACATGTTGAGTCATATAGAGAAGAGAAGAGAAGATAAGAAAGACAATCCTGCCCACTTCCTCCAAGTTCAGAGGTCGTCACACACTCAAAACTTGCCCACTTCCTCCAAGTTCAGAGTTCTTAGCTAGTGGTGGAAAACTTGTCACACATTCAAATATATATGTGTAAACATCCAAAAATATTAATATTATTCTTAATATTAATTTCCCTTTTTCATCTAACTATTATATTTAATCAATTATATAGTTTCATAGATTGGTATTTATCAATGATCAAATACTATCCTAATGTATTTTATTTAAATACATTTGCCTCACCAAATCCCCTTTTTAATAAATTTATATTTATTGAAATTCCTCCATATCCCTAATTCTTCTAAAAATATGATTTATTCAAATCTAATTTGAAATATAATCTAAACCCCAACTAGAAACCTATTAATCCAATCTAGAGACCTACACTAAGCCTACCCTATTCCTACTCTACTCCCATCACCTCATTTACTAAGCATGCTTACCTACCTAATTACCCTCTGATCATACTCAAAGAGGTGATTCCAAGCCCTTTTAAGGATAATGGAATGCTCACCCACATGTGATAATTCTCTCCAAAATGCAAACCCATTCCTCTTTAAGGCTATTTACTCCTTTGTCCCCCTCTTGGAATTCTTGAGCCACTCAAATATTTATTGCTATATTTGACTCAAAATTAGCCATCCCTTCAAACCTATGTGTCCCTTATATGGCTTATATGTGGATGCCACATAAGTGCCACCTAATTCAACCCCTCCTCTTCTCTCCACAAAACCTATAAATAGAGGTCTTCTCCTCTTGCATTTTCATCTCTCATTTTACATTGTTATTATGCTAACATAGCTCTAGACTTTCATAGTTGTTTTCATGCTCATAGTTTATTTCTTAAATCATATAGATATCACATGTTAGGATAATGGATAATGAATCATAGCTTTAATCTTGCATATTTTGCATGTCATTTCCATAGCTAGTTTAGATCATCATTTGAAGAATTTGAGACTAGTTCCTCATACTAGCTCTTGAATTGCTTCATTTTTTTCCAATCTTGCATTGCATTGGGGATGTTCTCATTGTGTTTGAGAGAGCACATGCACAATCCATCAAAAAGGAGCAAATCAAATAAGTAGAATAGCATTTAATTTACTTGTTTTTAGCTCAATCCGATGTTATGGTGAAGTCTTATTGGTTTCTTTTTTCATTCTATGAATTATATGTGCTAACCCACTAACTTTTCATTTTTGATCTTGCTCCCAACAGGTTGAAGATTTCCTCATACACATTCTGGCATTCCTAGTGGGATGCACGTCCCTAAATCCCTTCTAAATTCTTTTATTTTTCTTGAAATTTTGCCAAACACACGGATCGATGTCTGTGATTTACACAGAGGCATCTGCAAAAATGTTGGTTCTCCATAAACTATCATTTTCACCCTGCATCAGTGTCTTCGACCTCAATTGACATCTTCAACATTGATCAATGTCTACCCCCTTGATCGACATTAGCGCCCTGCATTTATGTCTCTGCTTGAGACTATTTATTCAAGAATTTGCAAATAGAGTTGTTCATTTTTAAAGTTTTCTTGTCTTTCCCACTCCTTTTGATATTTAAGTATTCTATTTTTTAGCAGAGGTCAATTTGATAACCACTTATAATGTTGAAATTCTACTAAGGGAACAAATCTTGATAACTTCTAAAAGAATATTAGCTTTTAAATGTTTGGATAATTTAAAAATGGCTAAATTTGATCAATTTGAAGACTAAGAAAGAAGAGAAAATAACTTTTTTTTTCTATCTTTGTTGTTTATTTTGAACTTACAAATATAACAGCATCTACAAAAACACTGGTTCATGTTTCAGTGTCTTTGCAAATGCCAGTTCAGAAAAATCATCGATCATCATCTGCATTTCATAAATCGACGTCTGTGATTAGTATAACAATTTTCTAACTTTTGTGTTTTCTGGTTTATTTTCCTTTATTCTATCATTTTTGAGCTAAACCACTGAACCTGCATCTGCACCCTGAATCAGTGTCTGTGCTCTAATAGACTTTTATTGATCATTTTTCTAAATTTTGAGTGGTTTTGTGATAACGCTTGTCAGAGGCTAAGGTTTTGAAACTACTAATCAGTTGTCTTGCAACACTGTTGGTGAAAGAAGTCATTTCACAAACTACTCATGTTTGCCTTGTAGGTTGCCTCAATTTTTAACAACTAAACAACCATGCTTATTAGAATTTTCTAGGCACCTAGACTAATTTGATAGATCTTTTTGTCTAATCCAAAATGAGTGTTAGGGGATTATGCTCTCTTACCTTTTGGAGAGATAAAGAACCTAGATGCATTTTCTTTGTGTTAAAAAAATAAATCTTTGGGGAATGAACAAAATTGTCTTGTGTGTCTATGGAGAAAATGATACTGGATAGGAGAGTATGCTCTCTTCCCCTTGTGGAAAAATTAGAAATCAAGACTCATTTTTATCACTAATCCAATTTTCTTTAACAAGTTAATCATTTTATATGGGCCTGCCAGTTGAGGGAAAAATCTCCTAGGAATAACCCACGTGAGAACAAGGTGTAAGCCACACCACTATAACTCACATTAATCAAATTTACTTCTTGGGATTAAAGCCTCGGGAGTCAATTGGCTTTTGAGCTTATAATCAGCTCTCATCTAACTTAAGTGTGGCCTCACGGTCTCAATCACATTTATGTGACCACTTTTGTCAAGACACTCTATGGGGCTATATTCCTGAATTGTGCTTGCATGGACATAGAGGATACAATCGAACAAAGACCCTTACTAAACACTCTAAGCATAGAAGCTACTTGGTTAATCTCTGAAAGGTAATTTATTATAATGCAAGGGGAGGGAAGAATCTGCCCCCAAGATCCCCATCATATGTGTCCCAAGGTATTGTCTTGCAAAAGAGATCTTCGTAGCATGACAAAAATACCTGGAAAAGGACAAAAACACGGGTGCCCTTTCGGGGGTGACACTTCTTTGTGGGCTAAAGGAATACCAAGTAATGGGCCTATAATATTTCATGCAAAGCCAATTTCCTATGTATATTTGTGCTTGAAGTGTTTGAAGAAACATTGACAAATCCAAAACACAGATGGAATACCCAACATTACTAATTTTTCACACTTTCTTGTATCCTTCAAGGTTTCTTTGTCCCTTGTGGGATTGTTTTCAGACCCATGGATGTTATTTTTCTTATTTGACTATGTTGAAACTAGTTCTTTTCATGGAACAAACCTATTGAAAACTAGAGAGAAACCAAGCTTTTGCTAAATCATCAAAACAACATCCTTTTTTAGACTATTGTGACCTTCAAAATTTGCCAACATCTTCAAAATTTGACCTTTTATGAGATATTTCCTAAGACTTCCAATTACTTATCCAAAATTGAAATTTTCTGCTATAGGACATGACCAATTCTTGGCAACACAAGAAGGTGAAAACTCCATTGCCTCCCATATATAGAGAATAGAAGAATACAACCCAATAGGCTACTAAGTACCAACACATCGTCGATTCCATCAAGCAAGAAATTCAAGCATGGGAGAAACTTGAAAATGTGATACACAACAACAAGATTGCTCACTTCGTGGGCAAGAATCATCTGAACACTACTTTCTTCAGATTTGAACAATATGACTAGCTGGTCTCCCACAACAGACAACTATTTCTCCTCTTCTTAAGCTCACCTAGCTTGCATTTTTAGGACCTCCCTTAGGTTTCATCTTTAAAGCCACATTACACACTAATCCTAACATAATCTAGCATCATCCAATCTAATCCTAGATCAACCTAGCATCATCATGATCCTAATCATCATCCAAAGCATCCTTAATCGCATCCTTCACTTGGTATTGCATCCCCTTTTTGAGTTGCTTAGAACCTACATCTTAATCCAACCCTATCTTTAAAACTCCTTAACTAAGCAGTGTTTAGGATAATCCTCTTTAACTTTGCAACCTCATCGCCTTGATCAAAAGGTTTGTTTGCATTGAAAGAGAATCTCGTCCACCAAAGACCACAAGTTTGTCCTAAGTAGACAATCACATCCACATGATCCTACACTAGGGAAAGAAACCCTTAATCCATGCATACACCAAGTCATCCTTAATCCTTAGAAGCATATTCATCATCCTAGATGCATCATAGTCCTAGCGCCATCATCATCCTTAGATTCCTAGGAACATCCTTGCATTACATCTTGCATATCATATCCCCTTAACGTATTCATTTCATGCCACCTATTACATGAGCCACTAAGAAGAGGAAGAACATGGACCCTAATCTTGCAACTAGTTCATCGAATCCCGCAATTAGCAACATTAACGCCATGGTTACCTATGCGCCTTAGCCCAACAAACAAATTGAACACATCTGGGTAGCCACTAATAAGGCTCATACCATGAGTACCATAGAGACATTTATCAATCATCTAGGGCATTCCCACATGGTGAATGCCATGATTGGATGTAGTAGCAGTCAGGTACTCTTGGACATTCAGCAACAGGACTTCACCTCAAGCCTTGGATCATACCCACACTTGTCACATGACCTATGGAACTTCTAGGGGAACATCATCATCCCACTAGAAACAAAGTTTTTGATCCACTTCAGTGAGCTCTACAGGTGGGAAATCTTATAGCACAAGTAGTCCAACATTCCATCCCACCCCCCACCATGCACATGACACCTTCATCTACTTTGGGAGTCCCGCCTCCTGATCCAACATTAGCAACATGAATAATACCTCCTATCACTATGCAAGCACCTACACCTCCCTAATCCACAACCGTTACACTTTCACAAGAATTCCCAACATTTGTAGCACAATTTCCACCACCACTAGTCAACAACCAACAAACCACCATTCCAACCATCCCCACTTAGACCATTCAAAATGTGCCACCTAGTTCACAGCATTAAAGCACCCAAATCTCCATGCCTCTTCCACCTTTCTCTTCCACTATGTACTTGTAGCAGCCAACACACTTCACCATAGGCATGCCACCTACCAACGCCTATAACCAACCCTTATTTCCACAAGGGTCTACATTCCCCACTCCACCAGCAATGCAATTGCAATGTATGCCAATAGTTCTGCCTCAAACATAATTCAACCCAAATCCTCCCATGCAACAACTATTCACGAATCCCTTCACCATACCCCAAATTCCCATCTAACCAATCCAACAATAGAAACCTATCCAATAGCAGCAACTTATCCAACAATAACAACCTATCCAACAACAGCAACCTATCCAACAACAACATCAATCTATCCAACAACAACAACCAATCCAACAACAACAACAACTAATCTAGCAACAACCAATCCAAAAAAAAAAACAACCAATCCAGTAGCACACCCAACAATAGAAAATTTCCAACCCATTCATATCCCAAGAACAACAACAAATCAACCCCTTCGCAGTTGCACAACCCATCATCCAAACTATCCAGCAACCGCAACCACAAACACAGGGGTAAAATCCCTTCCTGACATAGGCACTACAATAGTTTGCTAATCCTTCCATCCAACCCATGCAAAAACATCAAACTCATTCTGTTAACTACCTATCCATGCCATCTTCCACTGTATCACAAACCATTCCACCACCACAACAATTCAGTATTCCTAGTAACACCAATTGCCCCACTACAACTAGTGGGAGAATTCCTCCACAAAACACCTATCATCCACCCTATAGAGGTGCGCAATAGTCTCAGCCCACTTATACAACACCTCAAAAAATACAAGCATACTTTTCGTAGTTACAATAACCCTACCAAGCATCGTCACCTCCTCCACTGCAATATTCCCCTCAACCGTAGTGCCCGCCACAATGACCCATATACGCTAACCAACAACTATCATATCAAACACCACAATATCCCTCACAAAATCTATTGTATTCACCATTTTATCCATGTTAGATTTAGAGAACCAATACAATCTAGGTTAATAATCCTCCCCCACAAATCAATCATGAATGGGAGGAAATTAAGAACACTCTCAAAGAGATAAAAGTAGGGACTAAGGCTAAAACTTGAAGTTTGAAGAGGTGTGTCCTTACCCGTTTGATCGATCTATCACTACAATAACCTTCCCCAAGCACTTTGAGACACCCAAATTTGATAAATATCATGGGAAGGGAGATCCTGTGAGCCACATCAAAGAATTCTACATGGCATGTCAAGAAGTGGCCTATAGCGACAATTTCCTCATCAGACTATTTCTTAAAAGCTTAGCAAGAACTGCTCTTGAGTTGTTCTACAAAATCCCCTATGACACAGTCTCTACGTTCGCTGAACTATCTAAAAATTATGTGGCCCAATACGCACATAACATTGAAAATGAACTCTCACTCCTCAATTTATACAATTCCAAACAGAAGGGAGGAGAGATCTTGGCCAATTACCTTCAGCACTGGCAAGGGATTACTACAAGGTTGTCCTATCAACCCCCTTAGCAACATCTTATCAAAATCTTCATTAACAACCTCCATCCTAAGCTCGCCTATTACATGTGCATGAATTGCATACAAACTTATCAAGACATCAAGATCAAAGGCATAGATCTTGAGCGAGGTATTATAGAGGATGGTGCCATCAAGAACTACAAAGAATCCCAACCTAAAAAACATAATAATGATCAATCACGCTAATGACACAAGAACAAGAACACAGTTTTGATGGAGCCACTGACAACAAACATACTCAAGTTGTAGTGGCTGGTCTCAATGCACCTACCCAGATGTATCAGCAAGCACCACCAGTATACCCTTAGCCTCCTCCTATGTATCAAAATCCCATTCCTATGTATCACCAACTGACATACCATCAAAACACACACCCTCAAGGTGTGACTATCTATCCTCCTCTAGGGACATCATATCAACCCCACTACTAGGGTCACATGAACCAAACAAATGCTATATCAATCCCACATGGACAACAAACAGATCATGCTCTGAATGCACCACAATGCACATTTACTCCCTAGGGTGAATACATAGATGTCATCTTCTACAAAATAGTTCAAGCTAACCAAGTCATGTACCCAAATATGGAGTCATTTGATGGCTCAACACCTAAGCCTGCCTTGTATAAAAATAATGAGTACTGTGATTACCATCATATGAAAGGACACACCACCCTCAAATTCATGAAGCTAAAACACTACATTCGGGATCTCATTGACCAGAAAGAGATCAAAGTGGACTCTCCTGACCAAATATCACCAAATACAGGCCTTAAAATCTATCAAAATGCATTCCCTAAACACACTTCAGGTAAAGGACCACATAATCCCACCCAGTCCTCCGACTAGGGAAAGGGTAAGCAAGGAGAGAATGCAGACAAAAAATATTATACAAATGCATAAATCAACTATGATAATCTCATCGGCTGTATCTCCCAAGTCGAGTCCTCCGTTAATATTATTCATGTCAAGGGTGCCGATAACCAATGCGCAGTCACCACTCACTATGGTAGAATCAGAGTTGTAGGTGCAAGTACCATTCCATTTGTTGGTACTCAATACAACCTATTGGAACATCTACGGAATACTCCCACCCAAATTTAAATCCTGGATCTCCTCCGCACCTCACCCACATATCAAGAGAACCTCAATAAAGCCCTACAAGAATCCTGTGTCCCTAATGACATCAACCTCACTAAATTCTAGAATCTTGTTGGCCACTTGTCTGCATCTTGTGGGGTTTCTTTTAAACCAATAGACATACCGTCAGAAGAACCTGATCATAATCTTCCACTCTGTATCACCATCATGGTCAAAGACTTTTCTATCAAATGAGTCATGATAGATAATGGTTCAGCCCTAAATGTGTGTCCCATCCACTTACCATCAGTGCATTAAATTACCATATGATGGCATTGAAGTCACCATCCGCGCACATCCCAAGCCCTTTGCAAACTGCAATGCGTTGGAAACCTCCTTCCCACATTCCACCTACTGCCATAGGATCAACATTGGCACCTCTATCACTAGCTCATCTTGAACCCATTCAGACCTAGAGACAATCCTCTCTTCCACCCTTTCCATGGTCAAGATCAACAACCAAGGTTTTGGAAAGTATAGTTTATTTGATTCCTTTGTAGTGGGAGCATTTCTAGGTGATCCACATACCCAAGGAGGGCCCAAAAATGATACACCAGAATGAAGTAAGAAACTACAATTGGGCCCTACCAATTTCATCTCTAAAGGCATTATTATAGGCCAAGCAATGACCCCTGACATTAATCAATGGCTCTATAAGGATCCCCCACCTAAAGACACAAGTTGCCTTAATTACTTCAAAGCTCAATACCCTTTGACTCACAAACTAGTGACATTAAAATGAAACTATCAGGGAGGTGGCCTCTGGTATGAAGAGCAAGGTATGAAGGATCCTATTGTACCTACTCGGAAAGAAAAACATCTAGGCCTTGGTATGGATTCTACCACAATTGGGGGCACTAATGACAATAGCTATAACTATTCTAGACCCTTGGGCCAAATCCTTGAATTTGAAGATGTCCCTGTGTTGAAAATTGTATAATCCTATGACAATATCAATGATGACACCTTCCCAAGAAATTTTTTCCTCTATCAACTCTACATTAACTTCATTGACCTCCCCCTCCGTTATCCCAAACTCATAGACTAGGACCAACCAAGTGTTGTACATGTCGACGAGTTCCAAATCAAGGACACACTCCTAAGATTTATGGGATCTATTGAATAGAGCAATGACTAGGGGAAAGATTCAATACATGTCTACAAATTGGAGCCAAAGGCATAATTTGAGGAAGATAACTTTAGCCACAAAAATGAAGAACAAAACAAATAAAAAAGAAGAAAAATTGATCCCTTAACAAAAACCCCTCTGGGGTGGTATCTGATCACAAAATAGTAAAAACAAAGGGCGTATCCATTGATGAAAACCTCTTTGAGGCGCCAGTAGATGAAGACTCCCCTCTTCCTCAAATCAATGACTATAGGCCTGAACAGTCATTGATTCTCATCAAAGAAACAAATCCCATCAATCTAGGAACAAAGGATTATCCTCGCATCACCTACATCACAGCCTCCCTGACTGAATTAAAAGAATCATCTCTCTTTTCTCTATTAAAAGAATCTATAGATAAATTTGCATGGTCTTATGCCCACATGTCGAGATTAGACCCTAAATTGGTGGTCCATCATCTAGAAGTAGACTTAAATGTCAAACTTGTTAAGAAAAAGCTCAGAAAGATGCACCCTAAAGTGGCACTACTTGTCAAAGTAGAGCTAGAGAAGTTAATCCAAGCCAAGATCATTTTCACCATTGACTACTTAAAATGGATTTCCAATATGGTGCCAGTGTCTAAACCCAACAAATCAATCATGATATGTATAGACTGTTACAAACACTTAGAGGGGGGGGGGGTGAATTAGTGTTTGTCTATTTATTATATTTCAGCAACTTAAACATAAATTAAACATACATCCAATGAAGCTCAATACAAGAACACACAAAACATGATATGATTACGGGAAAACCTTTATTAGAGGAAAACCCCGGTGGGAATTAGTACCCGCAAATATTGCACTAGTATAATAAACCTGTTAAAGTTCCTTTGCCCTGTTAGGAGCAGTCTTTACAACCCAAGTACAATGACCCTGTTAGGATTCTTAGACCCTGTTAGGAGTCTATTATAAAAATCCTATTAAAGTTATATGGATCACTGCTAGAGCTCACTGCTCAATAGGATGAAGGCTAAAACCTTCTGATAGTTGATATACACTATATCAAAGGTGAACTGTTGTGATGACACTATTGTCTGATCAGTTCCATGTATGCACATATTCTCTTACTATTTTAAAGAGCTTTATCTCATATTGACTTCATCATACTACTCTTCTATATCTTCCTCATGTATATTATTCGACACTTGTAACATAACTTTACATTACATACTTATATGTTTATACCCGAATAAACGTGACTCAAAACAAGACTATAGTCGTCCCTAAAAACATAATACACAATGCTTCTGAGAAAGTCGGCTTAAGCATGTTTACAACAATACTAAAGACATTATTACAAACATATAATCAAAGGCGCTTAGCTATTACACGACAAAATAATTCACGCTGATCAAAACACTAGCAGGCTTTCATTCTCTGTATTCTGGACTGCTGGTGTACTGATCTGTCTATAACTTCTCCGTACTATCATGTTGTACCACGCATTTCTAGACTTAGTATGTACACATGTCATAGAACATATATCTGAATGCACATACTCTGATTCGATCTCTTGCACATGCACTGATGTGTTGATCGTTGTATATCTCTGTCTGCCCTATTTTCCATACTTAATCATTTTATCTTCTAAGTTTACTTTGACAAAAACTTAGTATGACTTTGTTTCCATGATGACAACACAAAATAAGTGTAGACACCTAAAATTTACCAGGTGTATCTCAAGCATTCCAAACTATAAATCTCAGCCAAATGCTTCATAATATCATCTCAATGCAAATCAAATGGACATTTATCAAATCAAAGGAACAAGATTCAAATCAAATTAAAAAATATTAAATAATCATGAAATCAATAATTAAATCTAAGCCTCAAAGGATTAATCAAATTATGCAATTGATTTTTCAATTGTATAGATCAAATAAAAAAGGATCAAATCCAACCCAATCACCATTCCATGGCTAATTTAATTAAATGAATGAGTTATTTAATTCCTAATTCTTTGAGACAACCAACCAACTTTCCCTCTATTTGCAAACACCTCAAATCTTTTGACTTAGCCAAGCTTTGATCGCGACCCTTGGGAAAATGCTATAAATACAAGCAATTTCCTTTGTGTTTGGAATCCAAGAATTCAAGAGCCAAAGCATCCTTATTATAGACACATTGAGGATAATTTGAGAGCTTTTGAGAGAGTTTTAGCATTTTCATTTCATTTAGCATATCATGTTTAGGAGCATTTGCTATTTTCTCTTATGATCTTGGAGCATTTTTGAGCATTTTAAGCATTCTAGCTAGATTTGAGCATTTAAATTTCATACATATCTCGTTCTAGGATTGTCCTTGAGAGAGATTAAGCCTAAGAGTTCTCTTAAAAAAGCTTGGATAGAGAACCATGAGATGATATAGATTGTTTACTTTCAATTCTTAGATTAACTTGTTTATCCTTCCATAGAATTGTTACTTTCATTCTTAATTTCATGAAGGTGTATTTTGTTACACACATAATGGCGCCTACTGTGGGGCTCTAAGCCTCTATATTGACATTTTTATCATATTATTTGGTAAATTTTCTTTGTTCTTGGTGTTTTTCTTGCAGAAAATAGGAGAAGAGCTTTGTATACGATGTAAAGAGCCGCCTATAAACACCAAAATGCCACCTGAAAAGCGTGAATCATCTCCATCTTTCTTTCTACTACCGCATGGGAGATAAATTGGACTGTGTACCAGATAAATCATATCGCTTGTCAGATAAAGTGCACCGCATGTGAACTTTGAGTAGTTGCTTATCAGCAATTTTTGACCGCTCTTTATACTTTCTGTGCCGCTCGTTATGTTTATCTTACCACCTGTGATATTTTAAGCGCCGCGTAGTAAAAGTTAAAAGCCGCATCTAAAGTTTAAAGTTACACTTAATAACATTTTGTAGTCGTTGTTTAGATGTAAAATGCCACGTAACAACTTTTGCTTTAAATCTATTTTTGGTTAATTATGTCACTTTTATAATTCTCTATGTTTTCTTGTTTTGTAGATGAAAAACCACCCAAAGGTGTAGAAACCATAGTAAGGAATCTGAAGGACTAGCAAGGAGGTAAGAGCTAAAACAAAAAATGATAAAGAGATTAATAATGCAACTTTATTAGAGAGTTTGTTTGAGGAAGATCATTTATATGATCATTATATTAAGGTGTTCTTTGCATATAAGAGAAAATTTCCTACTCTTTGAATAATTTGCATCCTTACTTTCTTTAAAAGATTTAACCTATAAATCATTCATTTGAAAGAGCTTTTAGGAGGTTTTTTTTTCTGTCTTTTAAGGTTTTCAAGTTTTCTTCACTTTGTTGTGGTTAGTGTTGACTAAATTTGTTGGAGGAGATGGAGTAGGAACGATCGCCATTAGGTGAGTAAAAAAAAAAACAAGCCAAAATACTCAAAAGTGCCTAGCCCTTTGCTAGCTTCAAAATTAGGTATTTCTCTCATCAAGCTTGCATTTGATCAAATTGTGGCTTTCTTTAAATCTAGCATAAGTAAAAAATCCCTTCTTTCATCCAAATTGAACAAGCATTAGGCATATGCTCTTCAATTTTTGAAGTGAATCAAAAAGCCAGTGCAAAGCCAATTTGGTAGAAGGAAAAGGATAGGCAAATTGAACCACACATTTCCATACTAAGAACCTCCTTGTTAAGGGGTTGAAAATGAACAAAATTGTTTAAAGTGTTTGGAACAAAAGGAAGACAATAGGGATATGCTCTTCACTCTTTGAGTGAATCAAATTCCCAAACTTGTTGGACCAAGTTCAATTCCCACTTTTATGAACATGCTATCTAAATAGAGCTTTAAAGGGCCTGCCTCCCAAGAATTTCCTTACGAGGATGGTGAGAGGGAATGACCCAAAGTGGGACATACTTGATTTTACCGCGATATCGTCTGACCCACTATAAATAATGCACTTTTCCTTAATCGGAAAGTTACTGAAACTTGTGCAAGCCATCCTCACTTCCTCTAGTAGTCCTTCAGGATTGTGCAAAATCATACTTTTGTGCATGTGGGAAGCCCTCAAAGGGGTAAAGGATCTTGTCAAGGTTTACACAAGAATAGGTTGAGACCTGGTAAAATAGTAGACCTACCTTTGTAGAGCCATGTTTAAAAGCCAAATTTGTTGAGGCTAAGGTAGACTACTTGGAAGATATTCTTGTACAAACCTATTGAAACATCTAAGAATGTACACTTCTAGTGTGGTTTTTAGGGACATGATGCAAATATTACGTGTGTGCTGAGTTTGTATTTCATTTTCATGCAAGAATACTATTTGATAAATCTGATCATAGACCTTAAAATTTTAAACCCTAAAAACCATATTAAAATTGAAAAAATTAGTTTTGATCAGCAAAATACAACGTACAATCATTGAAGAGCCACTTACAAACAAAGCTGGGCTACTTACCAAACATAAAACGTCGTGTGACAACATAAAATGACCGTGTGTTAACTAGAAATAGCCACGTAACAATATTCCAAAAATTCTTGGCAATAGAGAAAAGCCACCTGCCAACTATAGAGTGCCACGTAGAGATTTTCCAGTAACCGCGTATTATCAGTAGAACGCCACCTACACATAGGTAAGAGCTGCCTAGAAATATTAAAAGGAAAATAGTGGGTATCTGCCAAAACTTTAAGAAAAAGAAAATTTGATTTTTGGATACCCTTTTGGATGTTCTATCACTGAGAATACCTGTCTTGATCATAATATGGCATTTCTTGGCATTTCACAAATTCATACACGAATTGGTCATTGAACAAGTTTGAAAACCTAAGATCCTCATTTTGACATATGTTAATGCCGGTTTTCACTCGATCCCATTAAATAAAAGCCACCCTACAATCAGACGGGTCTTATCGGAGACAAGAGTGTCCCTTCCTGGGTGATCCCTTTTCCGCAAATCATGTACAAGAAACCATTAAGGAAACAAAACTGAGGATGTCTTTTCCATTCGGTCATATAGATCCCAATTAGATTAATCACATAAACAAGGACTTGAAAAAACAAGGAAATGTTGATCCTAATGACAAAGGGTCTAACACCAATATCAGCGAAGGGTCAAACATAGACCCTAACAATCAAGAGATGAATAATACCAACAATGGGGGCAATATGGACCCAAATGAGGAAGAGATAACTGATGAAAATCTTACCAAGGCTATGCAAAGCCCTTTCTTTATAAAAATTGTGGGCAAAGTATTAGAGAAGGACAAAGAGAAGTACTTCCTAGACCTAGCACAAATGGGTCTCAAACTTCCACACGATTATGATTTTTCCAAACTCAAGAAAGCAGAAGAAGAGGCTAACCCCATTGATATCATGAACAAACAATTCCATCTTTCTAAACTACAATTGGACACATTGAAACAAGGTGGGGCTCCTAAACCTTTTTCTATTGAATCCCTATGTCCTTTTCCTTTTGACAAGTCCTTAGTCATGATACCATTTCCAACAAATGCTATTTATCTGAAATATGATAAATATGAAGGAACATTTGATCCCCCCAAGATTACTTAAGGGAATTTTTTCCCTAAGTCTAGAGTTCATGCATGACACAAATTACCTCATGAGGTTATTCCCTTGAAGTTTGGGAGGCATGGAAATGGAGTGGTTCTCAAAATTACCCTCCGGTATTAGGACCTTTGAGGAATTGGCCTCTAAATTTGTAACCCACTATTCTTATAACATCAAACATGAGGTTACAATGCTAAATCTATGCAATACCAAACAAAGAGATGGAGAGGGGTTCCTACTTTTCCTACAACGATGGAGAGCAGTATTTGCTAGATACCCTCGAAGTGTACCCAAAAAGGAAAATATGGATATCTTTGTAAACAGCCCGAATCATGAAATGAACTATCATTTAAGGCTACAATGTCCTAGATCATTCCAAGACTTAATTGAGAATGGGGTAACAATAGAAGAGGTATTGGTGAAAAGTGGAGAAATCAAACTCTACAAAGATAAGAAAAATAACAACAACAAAAATACCTCCAACAATAATCAAAATCAAAATAACAATAACAAAAACAATAAAGGAGTGGTTAATGATGGAGTGGTGGAGGCTAATACTTTAAAAGCTATCCCTTTCAACCTCACACAAAACTCAGCTCAATCCAATAATGTGAATCAAGCACCCAAAGTGCCCTTCAACAACAACACTAATAACAACTTTGGGAATAATCAAGGGGCTTCTAAGCCTAAACCATTCTTTGCACCTACACCCAAGAGGACATTCACTAATTTGGGTGAACCATTGGAAAATGCATTAAGGACACTTATTGCAAATAAGCTTATCGATCTAGCAAAGGCTCAACCCTACGAACCACACATCAAGCCAAACTGGTGGAATGAGAACAACCATTATGACTATCATCAAAATAAAGGAAATAAGACCAACAATTATTTACATCTCAAACATGTGGTACAAGATCTCATAGACAATGGTGTGATAAAGGTGGATGGACCTCAAAATAATGAAGATCACACAACCTTTAAGACTCCTTTTTATAATCATGAAAAGGGAGAATCTTCTAAGTCCAACAATGGAGGAAACAATGCAAATAATGTAAAAACTAGTCATATTGTCAACTTTGCCCATACTTATGAAAATACCATCAATGTTGTTGTGATTAAAGACCAAACTATTCAAGGATCTGCTAATGCCATCACAAGGGGGCAAGCCTCAAAGGTTACCTTACAAGGAGTTACTCCTATTACTATCGGTCCCAAGGCACCAACTATTGCGGCTAAACAAACAACATCCACCACAAAGCCTTATAGTTTGGTGGACGAATTACAAAAGACTCCTGCCCAAATATCAATTTTGGAATTGCTAAAACTATCCTCCTAATCACAAAGAGATTCTAGAAAAATCCTTATGTGAGACCACGGTCCCTATAAACTTGGAAGAAGACAAATTTTTGAACATGGTAGGACACCTCATTGCCCCTCATTGCCTTTCCTTTTCGGAGCAAGCTGACATCTCTATCACACATCCTCAAAAATTACCCTTGCATATAGAGGTATTAATCCAAAGACATAGGGTTAAGAGAGTTCTCATAGATGGTGGAGCTGGTCTAAATATTTTCACTTTAAACCTTGTCAATGCATTAGGTTTATCCGAGTCTTCCATTGATCCAAAGAAGCAAATAACTATTAAGGCTTATGATGAAGAGGAAAGATCTTCAAAGGGTATGATTGTTCTACCAATTCAAGTGGGACCTATCAAAAAGGACACTATATGTCAGGTCGTTGACATGAAATTGACCTACAACATCTTACTAGGAAGGCCTTGGATACATGAGATGCAACCAGTACCTTCTACATATCACCAATGCATGAAATTTCCATACCTAGGGGAGGAGATCACAATTGGAGGAGATTCAAACCCATTCCAATATTGCAATACTTTGAATCCAAGTCATGAATTGTATATTCCTCATAATAGGGAAAGATTTATCCCTGATATTACCATGGAAGAAGCTAAAGAAGAAAAATTGAAACCAACATCAAAAGTCACATCTACTCCTAACCCTATTCAAACTAACTCAACTACATCAACTAAGGGAAAAGATAAGATGAGTTATGAGGGTTCAAACTCAAATGATACTTCAGTTCAGACTTCAACATTGAGATTGGAATCTTCTAAATCCACTAAGGAAGAAATAGAACAAACTAAGAAAGATCATTATGAAAAGATGAGTGACCTAATGCATCAATTTGAAAAACAATGTAAAATTAACTCAAAGGAGTAGGGGAATATTTTGTTTCCCTCTTTGATTTACCTACATCTCCAAGGACACATGGGAAAACATCCAAAGATCATCAACCTCATAAGTACAAAGCCCATTTTTTGAGGGAATGTGACAAAGAGGAATTAGACAAAGAAGATGATGAGGTATTACAGTGGCTCTATAAAGAGGATGATAATTCAGCTAATCCCAATGAAAGGGTGCAACATATCAATATCCAAACTGATCAATATGGAAAATGATTTGATATCATGAAGAAAATGGGGTATAAGGGAAGAGGACCCTTAGGAGTTTGACATGGAGGGTTGTTATAACCTATTGAATCCATTTGGAGAGCCAAAGAAGAGAAAGCTAGCATAGATTTTCAACATAAAAAAGAAATTTCAAGTCCCATGCATGATTTCCGTGCACATATCCATATGATAGGTTCTGAATTGAAGATGATTCTATAGACTATGAGTGGGATTCCTTGTCCAAAGAATCTTTTCATGACATAGAGGATGATACCATTCACACTTATGCAATTCCTCCTAAGGTTGAGAATGAAGAACATATGGCTCAAGGTTCAAATCCAACTCAAACAATAAGTGAACCTCAACAAGTCAATATAGAACAAGCATCTCTTTTCACTCAAAGGGTAGGTGAACCTTGGGTACCTTCATGGGTGGGAGATTCTACCCTAGTGTTTAATCCACATGATTTCTTTCCCATATAAATCTTAGAGGACTCTGATGGAGACGATTTTGATCCTTCTTCCATGGACCATCTAGAAGAGGCACATGCCATAGACCTTGATGATACAATGTATGAACCATATAATGAAGTCATGTCCTTAACTCCTTCAAATGAAAACCCATTCAATGATTGTTTGTCCTTAATACATCCTGAACTTATCGATTGGGGTCTGTCTGAGTCCAATGACTTACTTTACTTCCCAAATGACAATTCGCTGGCCTTATACCTCAATGCGGTCGAACCCAATTCTTCCACCAATGAATTCACTCTAGAGATGATGATAGGGTCAAGTGTTCAACCTTTTAATCCAAAAAATGAAGAGAAAATATACAAAAAAATGAGAAGGTCTAGTGGTGAAAACCCAACTATGGCACCTAAGGGAGCAAGGTTGGACACCTTGCCAGCTCACGAAGATGAAAGATAACCTATACTTATTGAACCTACAGAAAAGGTCAACATTGGAACATAAAATAATCCTAAATTCATTCATTTAGCAGCATCTTTGAGTCCTTTAGAAAGAGAATAGTTCATTACATTCTTTCAAGCAAAGAAAATCAACTTTGCATGGTCATATGCTGACATGCCTGGATTAGATCCAAGTTTCATTATGCATCACTTAAATATGAAACCAGGGGTTAAGCCCGTAAAGAAGAAGTTGAGAAAAATGCATCCACACATAGCCATATTAGTCAAAGCTAAATTGGAGAAATTGCTCAAAGTAGGATTTATAAGAGTAATAGCATATGCAAAATGGATCTCCAATATTGTAATAGTTACCAAACATGATAAAACAATAAGAGTTTGCATATATTTTCAAAATTTAAACCTTGCTTGTCCAAAAGATGACTTTCACTTACCTAGCATTGATGCTATTGTAGACCTCACAGCAGGTCATTTTATGCTTTCACTTATGGATGGATTCAGTGGGTATAATAAAATTTGCATAGCACCTGAGGATCAAGAGAAGACAACTTTTACATGCCCATGGGGTACCTTTTGTTGGAATGTCATGCCCTTCGGTCTCAAAAATGCTGGAGCCGCTTACCAAAGAGCCATGACTACCATTTTCCATGATATGATGCACACCTTTATGGAAGATTATGTGGATGAAATTTTAGCTAAGTCACATAAAAGAAAAGATCATCTATCCATACTTCACAAGATTTTTACAAGGTTAGAAAAATTCAAGGTGAGAGTTAACCCATAGAGATGTGCTTTTGGGGTACAATCTAGAAAACTCCTAGGATATATTGTTTCAACAAAAGGCATTGATGTAGATCCTAAAAATGTACAAGCAATAATGGACATGGATATTCCAAAGAATATTAGTTAGATGAGGTCACTTCAAGGAAGACTTCAATCTATTAGAAGGTTCATTTCTCAATTGGCAGAAAAATGTCATTCTTTCACCAGATTACTACATAAAGACACCATCTTCACATGGGATGAGGAGTGTGACAAATCCTTTTTATTGTTGAAAACATACTTGATGAATCCCCCTATCTTAATGTCACCAATTCAAGGTAAACCTTTATTACTCTACATTTCAGCAACAAAAAAATCTTTAGGAGTCTTATTGGCACAAGAGGATGATGAAGGGAAAGAAAGAGCTATCTACTATTTGAGTAGAACCTTGATCAAATATGAGTTAAATTACAGCTTCATGGAAAGGGCTTGCCTAGCAGTGGTATTTTTCTCTCAAAAGTTAAGACACTATATGTTGTTGCATAAGGTGAAACTTATAGCTAAAATTGATCCCTTGAAATAATTACTTAGCAAAATAGCTTTAACTGGAAGGATTGTGAAGTGGGTCATGGTACTTAGTGAATTCAAAATTTAATATGTTCATAGGAAAACAATCAAAGGTCAAGTTACAGCCGATCACTTGGCTGAATATCCTCAAGAATCTACACATCCTATACAAGTCAAATTCCCAAATTCTACAATTGTGAATGTCGAAGCTAAGACATGGACTCTATAATTTGATGGATCATATACCAAAAATGGTAGTGGAGTAGGCATTCTTTTGATTTTACCACAAGGTTACACAATCCCAAAATCTTTCAAGTTATTGTTCCCTTGCACCAATAACATAGCAAAGTATGAAGCTTTGGTCATAGGAATCAAGACAACTTTGGAATGGAATGTCACATAACTACAGGTCTATGGGGACTCTCAATTAGTCATTAATCAAGTTAATGATGAGTATAATACTAAGAATGAAAAATTGTTGCCTTACAAGAACTTAGTGGACAACTGGAAGAAGTACTTTGCTTTGATTACTTTTGTACAAATTCCAAGAGACAAGAATAGAGTAGCTGATGCAATGGCTACTTTGGCATCTGTACTTTAGCTACCTGATCAAAATGAAAAGTATTAGTTTTTGGTGGAAGAATTGGTGAAACCAACATTTGACCTACCCGAGACCCAAATTATTTCCCTTTTACATGGACATGACTTCCTGTGCTATGGACCTATCTATTCTTACCTCAAAAATCAAACCCTACCTATAGACCAAACCCGCGCTCAAAAGTGAAATTTCATAAGACAAGCAACCCGTTATACTATCCTTTCTAACACATTGTATCATAAAGGTCTTGACGGAACACTCCTTAGATGTCTACAGGAAGATGAATCTAAATTAGCTTTAAAAGATGTCCACAAGGGGATTTGTGGGTCACATTCAAATGGTTTAAACCTAGCTAAGAAATTTTTACATATGGGGTACTTTTGGAAAACCTTAGAATGAGATGCTTGTCAATATGTTAAAGTTTGCAAGCAATGTCAATACCATGGAAACTTGATTCATGCACCAGCACAAGAATTAAACCCTTTTGTCACACCATGGCCATTCTATCAATGGGGTTTTGACCTAATTGGCATGATTTATCCACCTTCTTCAAACGGACACAAATATATAATCACAGTGACATAATAATTTACTAAATGGGTTGAAGCTGTCCCTTTATCAACTGCAACAGGAAAACAAATTTGCATGTTTATCCTAAATCATATAATTTGCAGATAAGGCAATCCTCATGCTATCATTATGGATAATGGAAAAAATTTTAAAAACAAAGATATTGATGAACTTTGTGACACATTCCACATTACACATCACTCTTCATCCATTTACTATCCCCAAGGTAATGGACAAGAAGAAGCCACTAACAAGAACATCCTAAAAATACTTAAAAGATCCAATGGAAAATCAGGAAAGGATTGGAACCTTCAAATCAATCCGGCATTATGGGCCTATAAGACTAGTATTCAAACCCCGACAGGAGCTACACCTTTTTCTTTGGTTTATGGGGCCGAAGCTGTTCTCCCTTTAGAAGTTAAAATACCATCCCTCAGAGTTTCATTGCATGGATTAATAATGGATGAGGATTATAGAGTTTCCTGCCTTCAATAATTGGAATTGTTGGAGGAACATCAAAATCAAGCCTATGATCATTTGAAAGTGTATCAGAATCAAATTTCCAGGAACTATAACAAACATATCAAGCCAATAAACTTTCAAATAGGAGATCTAGTATTGAGAGAAAATCCAAAAAATTAGGCTGATAGAGAAAAGAAAGGGAAGTGGGAAGAAAATTGGCTTGGTCCTTTTGTTATTGTTTCTTCATATGGAATAGGGACCTACAAATTGGCTGATTGTGATGGTGATGAATTGCTAGAACCTATCAATAACATTCATCTTAAAAGGTTCCACACCTGATTTAGAGGAAAGAGTATCAGAATAAAGAGTATAAGTTGAAGAGTATCAGATGAGTCAAGCATCACTCTTGTACATGAGAAGATTCAAAAATACCAAAAAAAGGAGAAAAGATCAAAAACACCAAAAAAAATCACAAATTTCAAAAAAGCTAAAAACATTTGAAAAAGAAAAAAAATTGCCTTGGTGAAAACCTAGCAATAGGCACCTTGGTAGAAAAAAAAGAGAAAAAGAGAAAAATAGTAACAATCCCAAGAGGTGAAAACCTAGAAATAGGTGCCTTTTGTCCCTTAGGTGTTTCTTAATTGCATTTGTACATATTGTGGTTTCCCCATCTCACTTGTCCATATCCTCATTGCATCTGTCATTCATGCATTGCCCTAATAAAGTCTCAGAGCTGCATTTTGTCGCATTCTAGGCTCACTTTCCCTAAGTATCACAATGGTCACATTTATCACTTGGGGGCACACGTCATAGATTTTTGGTACCAACTGGATTCACTAGTGCAACATTTCGGTCACATATCTGAAACAAATTTTTTGATTCAGGAGAGACATTTTGGAACCTTTGAATATCATTTTTCAATCCTAAACAGTTTGATCACATAACATGATCCTAGAATCTCTTTGCCTTATTTTATTAGGATTAAAAACTGACACACCTTAAATGATCAGATTGTCTGGAATTCTTATTTGAAAATATTGATACATTTCACAAACACTTGGAATTTTTGGTGAGTTTTTTATTAACTTTTTTGAGTCATGTTCTTTTTAGCTAATCAATGATGTTTCGACTAGATTGTCAAGGATAGAAGACATGATGTTTTCTTAAGCTTTTGAGTGACTATTTTGAGGAAGATTCTTTAACTTGTGTGAATTAGTCTAAAGACATGGTCATCAAAACACCATAGAAGAAATTCATATAGGATGAAGGGTTAACCTTTGTTTGTTTACTCAAAAGGATACCTTGGTTATTTAGATTTTCCATATCTTAATACCAACATCCACTTGCAACATTGAATCTGATTAAACCAGTATTCATACTTCCATAGTTGGTCTTCCAACTAGTGAGGGTTGTACTTGGTTTCGTAAATAGAGGTTACCACACGTGAGAAAGTCATATTGATATTCTTATGGTCATAGTGGCATAAGTAAGGATTGTATGGACTCCTAGTTCCACAATGCTCAAAGATGATAATATATCTTAGTTTGCATTCCATTCAAAAACCTCAAGGACAATTACTTGCATTGCATTTTTCATGTTAGATTAGTTGCATTTCACATGTTAGATTAGTTGCTTGTTTCTCTTTCGCTTGTGTTCTCAAATGCTTAGTTCTCAAAATGGCTTGTCTTTCTAGAAATTTTCCAAGTTGAAAGGGGATGACAAAGGGTTGACAACACTTCATCAAATGAATTGGTTTCAAGTCATTCAAAAAAATGAGATTTTCCTTTGCATTCAATATCATTAGTCATTATCATTATACACCCATGTCAAGAGAAAAACAAGAAAAAGATACATTATTCATTAAATAATTTTCCATCTCATCATTTAGACCTGCATATCATAAATAAAATTGCATACATTCAAAAACATAAAAAAGATAGATGCATTTCATTTACCATAAGCACTAAGTATTGCATTCATTGCATTGCATAATCCATACATTGTTAAAACAAAAACATATAGAGTTGAATTGCCTCATTTGCATCCACATATCTATGTCCTACTCTAAGACATTTGCATCCATTGCACAATAGAATTAAATGCATCATAGAAACATATAGACATGCATAAAAGGAAATCTCATAACATCATCAAAATCAAAGATCATCATTAGATAAAAGTCCATCAACAATGTATATAGCATAATCAGTACATAAAAGGTATATCAATAATAATGGTACATCAGTGGTACATCAAAGTCTTGATCAACGAATACATATGGTACAAATCCTAGGTCCATATCTATCTCATGACCTAGTGGGGGAACTTGATCCATCCCCGGCCAAACATGTGCTTGACCCACCTACGCCATCACCTTCTCTATCACTTGCTCTATCATGTGAACCAGGAGGTGCCTGACTAGTGCTCGCACTGGTTGGTAGCTGAGCCAGAGTGGCCAGAAACTACTGCAACATGGTTGTGACCTAATCTAATTTGGCTATCACTGTAGTCATCCCATCCTATAATCCCTGCACATCCTACACTATATCATCTGAAACCAGAGGTGCCTACGATGCTAGAGGACCCTGTGGTGCCTAAGGTGCTAAAGGAACATGTAATATAACCTATGTTGTGCTGACCTATGGGTCAACCTGTGGTATCTTCCTAGGAACCTGTCTGGCCTCCTGAACCCATCTATCCCTCTGTCTAGCCCAATCTACATCTACTCTCAATGGAGCCTAACCCTGTGGTCCTTGTGCACCTGCTACTCTCTATCTTAGTTGTCTGAAACCACCACCTCGACCTCTCACATGTGTGCCTCTCATTCAAGGCCCAACTACTCTCTATACCCGTGGTGCTCTAGGTGCTCTTTGGACTCTATATGGCATGGTCTACTACCATCATCTCCACCATCACCATCATCCTTAGAAATCTCATCAACATCTGGGATAGGCCCTGCCAGATCAGTGAATCTCATGAAATGATGTCGCATGAACCACTCTTGATACTCTACGGACATCCCCGTGTCTTCAACCTATGGTAGCATATCCCACACACCATATCCAAGTTGATCAATCTATAAGAAAGCTGACTGGTAGTCAACCTATGTGCCCGACATCGATCTCTCTTCCTGTACTCAAGCATATAATGCCATACCCTGTGGCATATCCTACATCCAGCCAAACTGGCATAATACTCTGGTGAAGAAAAATCTCTCAATAACCAAAGATGACTAGCCTATCATCTATAAAGGTGAAAAAATGTATGGTAACTCATCTTCATCCTCCCGCAACCTCTCACACTGCAAGTATGGCCTCCAAATCACCTGATCAATGTCATCAATAGTACGTCTCCAAAAATCAACCTTGCCCAGATGATGCTGGACAATCACGCCATCATATAAAAATGCATATGGATACTCGTGAGCTTGGATCTACCCTGACACTGGCCTATTAATAGGGATATGCTCTCATGTCCACAACTGTAACAAAACTGCACCAACAAAAATAGCTACACTGCGTCGATATACAATCTCATGCAATTCATGATATAACTATGCCAAAACACAGGAACCCCAATCCAATCTCCATGGATGAGCTATCAGGTCCTCTATAATCTAGCCCCATCTGATTGCAAAGCCACATCCTTGCCTATCTGGCAATAATAATCTTCCTATAACAGCTCCTAATAACGCTGGAAGGGTATGGAATGAGGCAAAATATGCCTAAGTAATGCAATCATCCGCAATGGTGTTATCTTCAAACACCCATCTTCATACGCTACTATCATATACTACATCATAATACACCCACTCTCCATGAGTGGAGATCCTCAAAAGTCTATATACATCCTCTGGCATGATTTTCATCTCGCTGAGAGGTAAATGGAAGGTATTATGGTCAGAGTGCCAACGCTCTGCCATAGCTGTCAATAAACCTTGGTTCAGCTAAAACCAAGGGAGATGTAAAAGGAAACTAAGACCACAAGTCTCAATGGTACACGGCTTAGGTGGTGTGAGCTCATCTACTAGATCAAAAATCCACAATGCAACTCCTCGCAACCGCAGCTTGCAGTAATGCTCCTACATTTTGAAATAAAGTGCATCATGTTAGTTTTTCTCTTAATGAACCATTCTAAGTCAATCACAACACATTAACTCTATCTTTTCTCTAACTTGAGCGTATCAACTTATTGCTCCTAACCTCTAAATCATGATAAAAAAGGACAATCTGTAATCATTTTTAATCATACCTGATTGACCTATCAAACATTCATCATTATGAATTTTCTAACATCCTAAACACAACGCAACATTCTAGACAAACATTTTCTAGCTTGGAACCTAATTGAGTCATCTGGACAATCTATCAAACTGCCATCTATTTTCCTTTATCAAACTTTCAACTTTATTGTAGGCAGCACTTAACTAAGTGTACACGGATTTTAAAGCTACGCAGCCTTTAAATCTTTAAATGTGGTTCTTTACCACATGGAGGTGGCACTTTACCTCTTAGGTGGCCTTTTTCAAGCCTATGCAGCTTTTAAATCATCATACAAGGCTTTTAAAACATGGAGTTTTTAGGTGGTGTATTACCTATTTTGGGTTGCAATTTAAACCTAGCTCCTACCCATTTAAGGATTGCACGTACGTGCATTTTCACAGTGCGGATGCAACTTTTAGTGGGCCTACGTGGCACTTTACATATCCTACGTGGCTCTTAGCTAAAAGTTTTCTAAAATGCACTAAAAACATGCAATAAATGCAATTTTAAGAGCAATAAATACACTAAAAGAGTCTGAACTACTCACTGGAGGCCCGTAGTTAGGCGGTCTCTGATATCTGCACACTCACTCGAATCTATGCTCTTGAATAGGGACCACCATCACTATTAGTCATCAGAGGCTTAGAGAAAAATATCAATAGTAAAAAGTGAAAATGAATAGTAAATTTGGGTTTTTCAACCTATTTAAGCTATTTTAACCTATTTTCTAAGATTTTTTGACCCAGTCAAACTTAATCTGCATATTCTACTCACTGGGGCATTTGTTCGACATCTTTTCACATCATTGTTTATCAGAAATGCTATCATCTTTGATCTATTCTTTACACTTTGTTCATCAAAAACTTTTACCTACGATCAAGATTATTCCATTTCCTAGGGGGCATCATCATATCATGAAACAAGGATTCTACATCATATCTTGTATCAAATTTGGGGTATTAAAATTTCAAACTTTATCATATCGGAGTTTCATATCAGGATTTTCATATCGGAGTTTCATATCGGGATTTTCATATCAGATTTTCATATCAGGGTTTCATATCACGGTTTCATATCGGGAGTTTCATATCAGGATTTTCATATCAAGTTTTCATATCAGCTCATCAGTATCAGCTCAATGATCAGGACAATCAAGCTTTCTTTGAATCAATGTACTTCGCACATTAGTTCAAAGAGGGCCATTTGTAGACACCTAAAATTTACCAACTGTATCTCATGCATTCCAAACTATAAATCTCAGCCAAATGCTTCATAATATCATCTCAATGCAAATAAAATGGACATTTATCAAATCAAAGGAACAAGATTCAAATCAAATTAAAAATGATTAAATAATCATGAAATCAATAATTAAATCTAAGCCTAAAAGGATTAATCAAATTATGCAATTGATTTTTCAATTGTATAGTTCAAATAAAAAAGGATCAAATCCAACCCAATCACCTTTCAATGGCTAATTTAATTAAATGATGGAATTATTTAATTCATAATTCTTTGAGACAACCAACCAACTTTCCCTCCATTTGCAAACACCTCAAAGTTTTTGACTTAACCAAGCTTTGATCATGATCAACTCACTCTACCCCCTACCCTTGGGAAAATGCTATAAATACAAGCAATTTCATTTGTGTTTGGAATCCAAGAGTTCATGATGCAGAGGTGTCAATGGAGTGTGGTGGATCCAAGGTCCAAATACAATAAACTCAATCGAATGCACAATTAAATCTAGAGACCAAAAATGCCTTCAATAAGTGAAATGGTAAATTATCCACCAACAAGTCTTATGATGTGATCCAATAGCCATAAAATATGTAATCCAAGGTACTTGAATAGGTCTCAAACTTTCTTCGATGGTTTAGACACCAAAACTTCAATATTCCTCAAACTAGGCCTAATAACATGCCTTGTAGCCCTCCAGCAGCACTCACAAGGGTTTTTCTTCAACTTTTTCCAAAACACCAGACAAATAAATTATATTTTTGAGTACCCTTTATGGATTCCCTTAACATACCAAAAGGAAATGGTAGGTTGTTTTGGACCGAGTATGACTGTCCTCACTATGTGACCCCAAAATGCATAAAAAATGGGTGATTTTCCAAAGAAACTACATCATAGAAACATCCTCAAGATCCCAAACCTAGGAAAGTGTCATTAAATGGTAAAAAACCTCTAAATACAAGAGGAAATAAACCCAGCACACTTGTAACATCAAAAACCCCAAAAAACCTCTCTTAAACCTTGATTTGAGGGTTTCTCTAATCTCCCTTCTCCAAACACTTCCAGAATTTCTTGGTGATTGATTCACCATTAATATGCCATTATAAGACTATTCAAATCTTAAGAACACCCTTCCCTTAAGGCCAAACTCTCACTGCTGTACTGTACCCGCATACTCCAAGGTTAATTCACTATTTTCTTGCTTGGTGATCACCTTAACTTCTGATTTTCTGCATATTTAAAGTTATAAAAATATGATACATGTTAAGGATATGTCATCCCATGAATTCTAGGCCTTGGATTTCATGGGATGATCATTCATTCATAAATAAATCAAAACAAATAAAAGATTTGCTGACTGTGACTGTTCAGAACAAGAAACGTAGGGTATAATGCTCAAAAGATCCTCAAATCATTCAATAAGAGAAGTTGAATGTATGAGGACTCACTGCATTAAAATGTTATTGGCCTAAATCAAACAAACAGACCAACACCAAAATAATATATTCAAATTTGCAAAGAGATTTGTATTACTTCCATTCACTGTTTTTCAAAACCGCACATTCCAGTCATCATCCCGTACAATGGGAGTTGTTTACAATATAATAAATCAAATCTTAACTTCCCCAACCATACACAACCGGTTTGAGGGATTAGTTAAGTGATTTTAATAATAAAATCTCATTTCCCTCCTAAAGTGGCTACTAGCCATTACTTTTTGAA
>MU224311.1:487569-501064 GCA_018584345.1 Thuja plicata | reverse complement strand
GTTTAAAATCCCTTTAACCTCTTTGATCCTTTGATCTTCATTAGGTGACTTGATTTTCTTCATAGTCTTCTTGTGTACTTGGAGTGGCTTCATGAATTTCATGTTGATGCTTGGTGCCCCTGCACCAGTTCAAGAGCCAAATCATCCTTATTATAGACACATTGAGGAGCATTTGAGAGAGTTTTAGCATTTGCATTTCATTTAGCATATCATGTTTAGGAGCATTTGCTATTTTCTCTTATGATCTTGGAGTATTTTTGAGCATTTTAAGCATTCTAGCTAGATTTGAGCATTTAAATTTCATACATGTCTCATTCTAGGATTGTCCTTGAGAGAGATTAAGCCTGAGAGCTCTCTTAACAAAGCTTGGATAGAGAACCATGAGATGATATAGATTGTTTAGTTTCAATTCTTAGATTAACTTGTTTAGTTTCAATTCTTAATTTCATGAAGGTGTATTTTCTTACACACAGTAAGTCATGCATCCTTAGGAAGTCAACTTGCCAACAATCTCCCCCTTTATCATTTATGGCAACAAAGGAATTTGGCCAAGTTTCTCAAAATGACTTAACACACAAAATAACTGTATATCGTTGCATCTCTTATATATTACTCCCCATAAATACACATTCTCTATTACTCCCCCTTTGATATTAATGACAAAGGTGTACAAAAATTTTAGGTATTCTAGATACTTACTCCATGTAAACTTATGGGTACACAATTTGAAGAGATTGGATCTCTTTCTGCCAGAATACCTTCATTGCATCAATTGTATAAAGATGCGCGCATAAGGCATATGCCAGCTTCTCCATCTCCATCAAATCAATGTAGGGACCTTGATCATATGTCACAATGGTCCTAAATTTTTTGATGTCCATGTCCATAGCATGTTTTTCACTACTCTCTGATGTGGTTTTAAGTAAAATCTGAGACATTGTAGCTTTGCTTTTGTCTAGGTACAGATTTGCAACCTTACCAACAATATGGAAGTATAGATAGATAATTAAAGACCCAAACCTTAATATCTTGCTCTTATCCTGCTTGATGACTCAAATGTTGTCAATCAATTGAACGTGCAATATCTCACATAGATTGTACTTAGTGTTATCCTTCACCATTCTGATAGCTGCTAGAATAGTTGCTACAGAGACACTATTTAATCTACTTGCTTGCTAGAACTTGTAACCAAGGATCATTGTTAGAAGCTTTATGTCTTCTTCCTTTATAGGATCAACTATCATACCATGCTTATCACTTCTGGATAGGCATGCTTGCTCAACCTATTTCTTGACATCCTTGTCAGTAGGAAGAACTGGTCTAGTATTAGGAAGTCCAGTCATGTTATGGATTAGGTCTATAGTAATACAGATGGGAACTTCACTAATCCATTAGAGGTCATCATGAATCCTACTCAACAAGATTTTAACCCATTCTCATTCATAGAATTTGTGCACATTCGAAAACTCAAATATAGGGTTGTCTATGAGGTGTGCATATTCATCTTTAAATGAGTAATATAGTTTCATCATCGAAGCCATGATAGTGGCTATATTATTATCTCCAATTGTTTCCTTTTTACAATAAATGTATGCACAAATGTCTTCTACATGAATGAAACCTAACGGAGTTTTGGATAAAGCTCCTTCCACATCATCCAATATGGATTTAAATGGATGCCTCTTAAATACAAATCTCTTCATCTCTGTAATGTCAAATACAACTGGAGTTGCCATAGTTACTTGATTATTTATTAAATTGGGTTTCATGAATATCCGAAATGGCGCAATTACTAGGGTTCCATTCCTACTTCTTAACCATGCTTCTTAACCACCAAATCTGTTATGCTTCCGTGCTTTGATGCTCAGTTCTCCTATGCTCTCCAAATTCAGTGATCTTGAATGCAAATGTGAAGATGATCGAACACTTACATCTTTTTATAAAAGTTATTGCATTTAATGTTTGCAACCGTACATGGTTTTCACAGAGAATATCAAACTTCATTCTAAATGCATTATAGATAGTGTGTGTATGCATACTGCTATAACATGTGATCATAAGCATGAATCCATAGGTGCATACTTGAAGGTGAGTATACCAGCCACACAAGGGTTTCGAGCTAGAATAGCTCCCCCTAAGACCAAGAAGGTCTATTCAACCAGAAATAGAGGATGCATCAACTATGGATGCATTAACTACTTTGTTGTTTGCATTTTCCTTCTTTACTTCAACCCAAATTTTTCTTGAATCTTCTCTTGCTTGAACAAACTTGACTTCTCCTTCTTCTTCAAATAGTGATTTCTTAGGATCCTCTTGTTTTTGAGTTTTCGATCTACAGAACCTTGAGATGTGTCCAGCCTTTCCACATGTGTGAAAAATGATAGGAGGTCTAATATTCTTGTTCATCATGCTATACTGCTTTGTTGTGTGTCCATTGTAATTACATATCTGACATGTAATGTTCTGTAAATTTCTTTGAGGCTGTTTTCTCTGATTGTTTTGATTTATTTTTCTCTTATTCTGTTGTGACTGATCTCTTTGATTTGTTCTGCAATGTATATCCTTGTGATCAAACTTATTACAAGAGTAACAATAACCATTGAAATGTCTTACCTCTTTACAATCTCTTGCCAAATGACCATGTTTATTACATGCATAACAAGTTTTGTTAACTTGCTTGATTTCTCCTTTAGGTGGATCTGTTTTAGTCTCTACAACATTTTCAAATTTCTTTTCTTTTGAAGATGCTTCATGTGCTTTCTTTCTTTCTTCTAATGAATTGATTTCAATTTGTGCTACACTATATCCAAGACCAGTAGTGTCTCCCTTTTTATTTTGTGCATTGAGCTAAGATTGAACTGAATCAGAACTTGTGTGGAGTTTATCAATCTTATCCTTTGCTTTTGTTAATTTAGATTCCATCTTTTTCTTTATTTTCTCCAATTCCAAGACTTGCATGTTTTCTTTCAAAAGTTAATCTTCTAATTGTTTTCTTTCTTTGATCTTTTCTTCAATAGAAATTTGACTGTCTGTTAGTTGTTCATCCATATTTTCAATTTTATCTTTCAGAGACATGTTATCTTCATTTATCTTTTTGACCATTTTCCCTAAATCACTTGTAGAAAAATCTTTCAAATCTTTTCTCAATTTATTGATAAGCATTTGTGAGCCATCAACCTTCAATCTAAGTTCTTCATTTTATTTTTCTGGTCTGTAAGATATTCAAGAGCTTCTTCAAGATTCTTTTTCAAATGTTTTTCTTCTACTGAGTCCATGATCTCCTCAAGTGGTTAAACTTTCTTTCAGAGGACCAGAGCTCTGATATGGATTGTTAGAAACACTGAGAGGGGGGGGGGGGGGAATCAGNCTGATATGGATTGTTAGAAACACTGAGAGGGGGGGGGGGGTGAATCAGTGTTTGTCTATTTATTATATTTCAGCAACTTAAACATAAATTAAACATACATCCAATGAAGCTCAAAACAAAAACACATTACACATGATATTATTATGGGGAAACCTTGATTAGAGGAAAACCATGGTGGGAATTAGTACCCACAAATATTGCACTAGTATAATGAATCTATTAAAGTTCCTTTTCCCTGTTCAGAGCAGTCTTTACAATCCAAGTACAATGACCCTATTAGGAGTCTTAGACCCTGTTAGGATTCTATTACAAAAACCTTGTTAAAGGTATATGGCTCACTGCCAGAGTTCACTACTCAATAGGATGAAGGCTACAACCTTCTGATAGTTGATATACACTATATCAAAGGTGAACTACTGTGACGATACTGCTGTCTGATTAGTTTCATGTATGCACGGATGCTCTTACTCTCTTAAAGAGATTTATCTCATACTGAATTCATCATACTACTCTTCTATATCTTCCTCATGCATATTATTCGACACTTGTAACATAACTTTACATTACATACTTATATGTTCATACCCGAATAGACGTGACTCAAAACAAGACTATAGTCGGCCCTAAAAACATAATACACAATGCTTCCAAGCAAGTCAGCTTAAGCATGTTTACAACAATACTAAAGAAATTATTACAAACATATAATCAAAAGAACTTGGTTGTTACACAACAAAATAATTCACACTGATCAAAACACTAGTCGGCTTTCATGCTCTGTCTTCTGGATTGCTAGTGTACTGATCTATCTGTAACTTCTCCATATGATCATGTCGTACCATGCATGTCTGGACTTAGTATCTACACATGTCATAGAACATATATCTAAACATGCATACTTTGATTTGATCTCTTGCATGTGCACTGATGTGTTGATCATTGTATATCTCTATCTGCCCTATTTTCCATACTTAGTCATTTTATCTTCTAAGTTTACTTTGACAAAAACTTAGTATGAATTTGTTGTCACGATGACAACAAAAAATAAGTCATGCATCATTAGGAAGTCAAATTTCCAGCATAGACTTCTGATATCTCAACCAGGCATGTCCCAAGGATGGTTTCCTATTACAAACATAGATATGATAGTTGATTTAATAATAGGACATGAGATGTTGTCACTCATGGACAGTTTTTCAGGATATAATCAGATCCATATTGTAGAAGAAGATCTACACAAGATAGCAATCATAACCCCTTGGGGCACCTTCTGCTATAATATGATGTCGTTTAGTTTAAAGATCACTGGGGCAACATATTAGAGGGCCATGAAAGTCATTTTTCATGACATGATTCACAAGATCCTTGAGGACTATGTAGATGATATCTTAGCCAAATCAATCAAAAGGGAAGAACATCTCAATGTTCTAGAATGCATCTTTGATAGAATTAGACACTACGGCTTAATGCTCAACCCTAAGAAGTGTGTGTTCAAGGTTACATTAGGAAAACTCCTTGGGTTCATTGTATCCAGAAGAGGCATTGAAATAGATCCAAAAAAGGTACAAGCTATCATAGGAATGCCTCAACCAAAAACACTCTAGCAACTGCGCAGCCTACAAGGAAAGTTACAATGTATGTGCCATTTTATCTTTTAGCTAGCAGACAAGTGCCAACCATATACTCATCTCCTTTGAAAAGATAATACTTTCAAATGAGATCCTTAGTGTCAGAAGATTTTTGACAAGATCAAAGAATACATGGCTAATGCACCTATCTTGGTACCACTTGTACTTGAAAAATCACTCATCCTATATATTTATATTACTACAACTGCATTGGGGGCACTGCTTGCTCAGTTGGATGATGAAGGAAAAGAAAAAGCCATTTATTACATCAGTCAGACCTTAGTGGGTTATGAGCTCAATTATTCCCCCATGGAAAAAACATGTCTGGTAGTGGTTTTCACCACTCAAAAAATTTTCCACTATATTCTTAGTCATACAACCAAGCTCATTTCAAAACTGAACCCTCTTAAGTACCTACTTTGTAAGACTACTCTAACAGGTCGAATGGAAAAATGGGTTATGTTGTTAAGTGAGTTTGATATTCAATATGTAGACAGAAAAGACATTAATGGGAAGGTCATCACAAATTAGATAGCAGAAGCACCATTGGTGGATGCATATCCCCTAGTCACAGATTTTCCAGATGAGTATTTGTGCATGATAGAAGAGAAACCTACTTGGAAACTTTAATTTGATGGATCCTACATAGCTCATGGTGCCAGAGCGTGAATACTTTTGGTCACACCACAAGGTGACTACATCCCCATGTCATTCAAATTGGGATTTCCATGCACAAATAATATTGTAGAATATGAGGAACTAATTGCGAGTCTCTGCATGGCTATAGAATGGAACATCACAGATCTACATGTCTTTGGTGATTCCCAACTCATCACCAAACAAGTCTTGGATGAGTAACAAACCAAAGATGACAATTTAATGCCATATAAGGAGATGGTTGACAAGATGAAAGAGCATTTCATCCACTTGCAGATAACACAAGTACCATGCTTGCAGAACAAGGCTATTGACGCAATGTCCACAATTGGCTCCCTATTAGAGATTCCTCATGAATCTACATAGTATGAATTCTTAGTTGAGCAACTTCATGCTCCTGCGTATGGGAATGATGAATCGAATTGTGTGTGTTTTTGTTGGTCCCCAGTCCCTGTGGTACCACGATAGCCAGGCCTATCTACAAAATGGTATCATATCTCCTCACCTCACCATAACCCAACACCAAAAATTTATTCGCAGATCTTCCCCCTACACCCTTGCAGGCAACACCCTCTATTGTCAAGTCTATCACAATGTGCTCTCTAGATGTTTAGATGAAAATGAAGCCGCTCAGGCTCTACAAGAGGTACATGCTAGAATCTTCGGTGCCCACACGAGTAGCATTGTCCTAGCCAAACAATTTTTATGAACATGATATTATTGGCCTACAATGGAATATGATGCTTGTGAGTTCAACAAGAAGTGTGTACCTTTCCAACAACATGCTAATCTGATTCATGTTCCTACATAGGACCTTAGACCTATTGCACCCCCTTGGCCCTTCTCTTCTTGGGGTTTTGACCTTGTTGGTAAGATTACCCCCTCTCTCCTTAGGGCCACAAATACATAATCACAGCAACAAAGTACTTTACAAGGTGGGTTGAAGTAATTCCACTCACCCTCAGTACAGGTGTTGAGATCTCAAAATTCATCCTCTACCACATCATCTGCCACTTTGGCATACCATCCCCTATCTTCATAGATCATGGAGCACCATTTGAAAATAAACACATCAGTGATCTATGTGCTCGCCTCCATATCCATGGACCATCACCATTTCTCCAGTCAATATTTTCCTCAAGGTAATGGCCAAGATGAGGCAACTATTAAAACACTCCACAAAATCATCAAGAAAGTTGTCAATAATACTTGCCATGACTAACATCTCCACATGAACCCTACTCTCTAGACATATCACACTTCCTACTATACTCTTACAGGCACTAATCCCTATTCCCTTGTCTATAATGCTGAAGAAGTCTTAATAATTGATGTCAAACTACCATGCCTCTGAGTATCACTGAGAGGCCTGATTGATGACAAGGACTACAGAGTAGCAAGACTCACATAGCTTGATCATCTAGATGAAAAATTCCAACAAGCCTATGATCACTTGATTGTTTATCAAACTGACTCAAGCGAAATTACAACAAGAAATTCCACCCACACCAGTTCTAGGTCGGGGACATTGTGCTAAAGGAAAATGAGAAAGTGGGTATTGATAGTGAAAAGAAAGGGAAGTTTGAAGTCACCTAGAAAGACCTCTATGTTGTCACTACATGCTTCAGTTTTGGGGCATATCAACTCTCCACCCTTGAAGGGGAACCATTGAATGATCCTATCAACATCATTCATCTTAGGATCTTCTATGCCTAATAGTTGGTTGTTCATTCCAGTTATCTAAAAAAATCAATAAAAATTATAAAATGTCCTAAAAAAGTACAAAAACAATGTGAAATAGTCTTGAAAAAATCTCAAAAAAGCAGAAAAAGAAGCTGAAAAATGGTTGTCCTAACAAAAACCTGGCAAAAAGGTGCTTGGACAACATCAAAAACATCAAAAAAAAAAAAAAGCAACAGCAAGAATAAAGAGAAAAATTTTGTCCAATGGTGAAAGCTTTCCAATTAGGCACCTTAGATAAGTATGGGTGATGAAAACCTGGAAACATGCATCACACATAGTGGACCATTCCATTATCTATCAAAATCTTGCTCCCTTCCATCCCTATCATTGCATCCCCACAAACCTTAGCATTTCCCATATTCCCTGGGTGTTCCAACACTATCTCACATTTCAAACAACAAAATCCCATCGAAACTCATCAGCAACCTTTGTAATTAATCTCTTGTACTTAGTTTCTTGTAATTAATTTCTTGTACTTAATTACTTGTAATTAATAGTTCGATTTGGTCCCTGTATAGTCATGACATGTCTAGTCCTCTCACCATCACACTAACACTCTGAGCTGTGATCCCGCTAACCTTCCTTGCCTGGTCCTTCATAGTCCTCCTGGTTAGTTCATTAATTGAATGTGACACACACCAAAAACATGAGTCCCATTGCATCTGTTGCATCTGCTCCATACCTGCATTTTCATTAGGATCATTGCATTTACATACATTGCATCATATAACATATTCATAAACATATTAAGTACATACATTACATTAAAAATAATGCAATATCTATCAAATGCATAAACATACATCTAAGTACATGCATCTAAAACATCTCATTCTGCATATACATAATCATAAAACATCACATCCTACAAGCATCAGTGTCAGTATTCATATAAGCATATACACCATAGTATCATGTACTCCAAAGCATCAAAATCATATAGAAGCATCAAAATCTCATAAAAGCATTAGTGTCATACATCACAGTGTCATAAGAGGCATCAATCGATCATCATATATATATCAAATAATGAGTATAGTGTTTATCATCAATAAAATACATCATCATGCAGCTAGGTGTTGATATACATATACATCTCAAAATACAAAACTGTGTGTGACAACATCCTCTAATGGAATCAAGCTGGTGGTTGTGATCCCCCTGGTGGTGCCCGTGGTGGCATCCCCACTGATCCTTGAGAAGCTGAAGCTCGACCTATGGTCTGCAATCGATACCTCTCTGAATATACTTCTCTCTGGCCCTCGACAACTAATTGATAGTACAATGCTTGATAATGGGATGCCTCTCTGACTACCCTCGCTGCATCCCTATGAGCTACAAAAGCCTCTGCCACCACCTAGCTAGACACACCTACACTAGCTACCTATCTAGAAATATCTCTCTCTATCTGGTAAGCCTCAGCCTACCTCTGTGCTGCATCCCTCTTCGAGGTCAATGCACTAATCATCTCTATGGCCTACTCCATTTACTCTATTAGAGTACCTAGCTGATCTGTCAATGTCCCTATTTTAGTCCATGGCTCCACAACATCCTAGGCTAGGTCTACCATGGAAAACTCCCCTGAGTCTACTCTTCCCTATAAGGTGTCAAGTGCACCCTCATCCATGTCTATCTATGCTATCTCTATAACTAATAGCCCCTATACCTAAGTCATATGGGTCTATAGGCTGGTCTCAGATACCTATTCCATAACTAACAAACCCTGTAGCCGTGCACACTTGGTCTATAAATTATCTCACTCTGCAATGACCATATCATGTGTGTCATTCACCACATGTCCTGCTAGTGGCCCTTGTGGTGTCTATACCTATGGTGGCCCCTACAGTGCCAGTGGTGCTTGAGCCTATCCCTGAATAGGAACTTGAGGTGCTTGATCATGCCCATCTCCTACTGGCCCATGTGGCCCCTCATCCTATCCTCCCTCCACCTATTCCTATGTCTGGAGTCAGACCTATCGCTGCTATGGTCTCCTCCTCTACACTGCTTCCAAGGTCTCAAGGGGATCTCCTACAACTATCCTTTCATCAACATCCATCTATCTTGTCAGCTGCTCCTGAGTAGCCACCTGAACTAGGTTTGTGATGCATAAGAGCACATGTGTGGCCCACCATGCTGCATACTCTGTAGTCATCCCAATGTCAACCACATATGGCCTCACCACAAAGTCTATCTGGTCTAGCATCCTCTAGTTTACCCTCATAGTGAGAGCATTTATGTTTCTCCTCACATGCCCAGCTCCCTAGTGACATGAGGATGTAAATCATCCTTTACCACCAACCCCTGCTACAATCTAAACTATCTCATGACCCTGGATGGCCTATATCTCTCTATCTAGTGGATAGTCTTCCCTAGTAGATAGGAATTTTTCTATACATAGGATAGGTATAATAAATCCTCAAAGTTATCCTCTACATCTTCCTACCAATCCGTGGCTCCCTACCACTCACAAAATCTATATGGAGTCAAGTAGAAACTAGGATCTCATCTAGTAGTTGTCACTAGTATCCAGTCTGGCCAATAGAGGTATACCTCAGTGACAACCTATATCTACATTCATAAGGCTCTCCCACATGTCATGCCTCTTGTACTCGCATCGGTCGAAACACTGCAATATGCTTCCAGGCCCATTTTAGTAGCAAAGTCACTCTGATCCCCATGTTGTGCACCCCGTGGTACGCAGCCATGTGCAGATCTTGGTACAACTATCTAAGGACAACATACCCCCAACAATATGTATTTCCCTCCTCCA
This sequence comes from Thuja plicata, assembly GCA_018584345.1. NCBI lineage: Eukaryota > Viridiplantae > Streptophyta > Pinopsida > Cupressales > Cupressaceae > Thuja > Thuja plicata. The sequence continues at coordinate 490,899 of MU224311.1, read as the reverse complement.
ACATGCCCACCAATGCCTAAGACCATTCCATACCAAATCTATGTTTGGTCAAATCTGCCAACATTTTCCCATCAATCAGTTGAGCCAAATATATCACGAGCCTCCTAAGTCTCCTATAGTGATCTTTATTTACTTTTCTAAAATTAACGTGAATATTACTATTACCATAATCATTTTTACCATATTCATCATTTTTAGTAAGTTGATAATAATTACCCTGCTTATAATGTGACTCACCACCTTTTACTCCCTCTTGTTGTGTAGATTCATGATAATCAACCTGTTGGTGAGATGCTTGGTTCTAGTAATACATATTTTGTTGTTGATGTGGTTGAGTGTTTTGTGTAGAATAATGTTGGGGCTGCATGACTATTTCTTTACCTTTCTAAAGTTAAACATCTTCTATGCCCAGCGTATGGTTTTCATATGGCTGTGTGTGATTGGAGGGCTGTTCAATATAATTTTTGCTTGTATTTAGATGTCCTTCATAATGTTGCGTGAAGTATTCATCAGGCCGCATATCAATATGATGGAACTCTCCTTTACCCTTTGTAAGAGTCCTATAAGGCTGTGAGTATCTATCATTCATGCCTTGTGCAATATTTCTGCTTTGCGCATCATCTCTAGAAGGTTGCGCATCATAATATGATTTCAACACATCATATTGCTGCATAGACTTATAACCCCGTAATTCATTATAATTATCATAATCATAATGCATATTGTTTCTATAAGGCTATGTCCTATTGTTATATTGATGCGCTGGACTAGTAATTTGCAAATCATGTCTTTTTTCTTGCGCGCCAGTTAAACATTTTTTACCACCTTGTGTCTGCTTTACCCAGTCGTCTAGCATATAAAGTTTAAGATGGTGCATTTTATAACCATTTGGTATTTTATTAGACCAATCACTTTTCTCATAATTTATGCACCCCAGGTTGTTGGGGTGCATATTATTGTCTCTTCCTTGGGCTTGCACGTGCTGGTTTACATCTCCTTTATTTTGTTGTGCAAACCCTCTATATTTAACAAAACACTCTACATCCATGATATGTTATTGTGCAACATATGTTTTGTTTTGAATGTCACACCTTTCGACCTACAAGTGATTTGAAACTATTTCCCTACCTTGCACTAGAAAACAATGTTTACTGATGCCTCCACATTGTAAATAATCAACACAAGGGTGCGCCAGTTCTATACCAGGCTGTGTAAACTCCTTTTCATGCTTCTCAAATTCCTTCTGATTATGATGAGCTATTTTTATAGATTGCTGCGCCATATAATTCTCAACCTATGCATATTCCTTATTATTGTTCTTTTGTATCATATTATTATAATGCAGTGCCAAATTTCCATTTAGCTGTGTACACAAATATTGTGCATGGTCTTCATAGCCTAGTGCGCCATGTCCATGATGCTGGATTTGATCTGAATCATTTTGTTGATCCACATCAATATGGTAATGTTGTGTATGGTCTATATTATGCTACTTAGGCTGAATAAAATCTATTTCATCATGATAATGATTATCATTATGTTTATGTATTTCATTTTCACCATTTTGTGCATTCCTTCTCTTATCATCTATGATGTATAAAGGATTTAAATGGAAATTTTTGAATGTATCTGTATTATTTTGTCTATGAGGAGGATGATACTTTGGAATTCCACTATTCTTATCAACCTTGTCTTCAATCGCTAAACTCACTCCTTTTGGGCTATCCTGTGGTAATGTGAGATCCTCTCTCTGAAGTCCCATTCTTTCAAGAATCTCATCTGGCACTCATTTAAAAGCCCTAATCATTCTTTCATCCTTTCTTTCCAAATTGATTAAACCTTGTGTCATGATATCCACAATTTCTTCCTCCCGAGTTTGTTCCTCGTGATCCAATATATCAACGTTCCTTAATCTTGAGTACAGAAACAGATTTCTATTTTCACTTTCACCGACAGAACTATGATGACTTCAGTCAGGGAAGTGCTCGCAAGTAAGCTCCTGATCATCCTTGTCAGGCTGCTTCTAAGGAGATACATACAACATTTTCTCCTTCAATTTCTTACTCCTATTTTATTTCAATTTAGCGAATGAATTGTTCTTTAGGGACATTATCCCTAACATAAATTTTTCTTGATACTGTGTTCTAGAGTCGCCACCTCACTTCCTATGAGGAAACAATAACTATTCTGAGTCCTTCTTCCCAGTAGAATCTTTACAACACTAACCAGATATTCTGAAACTGACTTTCACTAATAGGTTTCCATAGCTGAGTCGCTAATTTATTTGTGCTCAAAAAATGTTGGATCATTTTGAGGCCAACTGACAGGCACAAATAAATGCCTCTGCAATTTAAACTCGATTGAGCCAAGGCTGGTAGGCCTAAAAAGGTGCTTCCTAACTGCACAAACACGTGCACAAACAAAAACAAGTCCTCCAAAAGGGGTTACCAATCCTTGGAGGATAACTTGATCTCCTAGCTGCTAAATAGTTTGATATCTAAACTGAAGCCTAAAAATACTATTAAAACCTAATTTAATGCTTTGTAAAGAAGATAATAGATATAATGTATAAATTACAGAAAGAAAAAAATGCCAATTACAAATGAAGATAAGATCAATGCCTAATGCTGAATTTGGAATGGAGTCATTTATATTCAATCTTACGTATAAACAGAGATGGTTTTAAAGTAACTCACTTCGGTAAAGTGAGACCATCATCCTACTAACCTTAATTGAAACAAAGATTTAAATAAATTATACAATTAGTCTTATGGATTTTAACTCAACTTAAGAGCCCAATAGGAACAATGACAGGTTCTCAGACCATGCAACTATTATTTAGATTGTATAAACTAACCATAAATGGATAAATCAAATAAAGGATATAGTAGGATACTCTGGTTCACAGAGTAATCTGAGAAACTAATTGAAAATAAGAAACTATATTAACATCAAAACATAAGGACTTATCTGTCGTTTACATTCGAGAATTTGGACATTAGATTCAAATCTGTAATTCAGGAGATTTTCCCCAATTGTGTCATGTCCCAAAAAAAATCCTTCTGTGAAAAAATATCCCCTTTGAAATTTTTATTGATTCAATATTTATATGTTTTCAAAGGTTCACTGTGAAAGGACATGCCCTTTCACAGGACCTAATCCTAGCAACTAACCATCAAGAAATATAAACTAAACCATAATGTTTTTGGGAAAAACATTTCCCGTATAACAAACATAATTTGTTACATCTTCATGATAATTGGCTTGATGATCCATATGTTTACAATGTAAAACCCCTGCACAAAAAATCCAACATTAGGTAACTTTTAA
>MU224311.1:445817-480174 GCA_018584345.1 Thuja plicata | reverse complement strand
TAAAAATTCTAAATCTTGTAAAATATAAAATCCTCTTAAAACACAATATACAAGAGAAATCCAAACACATTTTTAACCTAATAATTTATCCATAAATTACTAAAGGAAATAAATTAGTCTTTAATTTTTCTCTTTATTTCTACCCATATTCTCAAGGAATATAATAGGACAATCGGTTAGGGTAGGTCAGGTAGTTAGGATAGGAAAGAGGGTTGGCTTGAGAGGTTGAGTGCTCAACTCCCGATCACCACCCTTTTATCCTATGCACCTAGTTTTCTCTTTTCTTTTATTTTTATTATGAAAATATTTATACACTTATCCTTTTAAGACATAATATTAAAAATTCTTCTTACAAACCTGAAAATGGGAGAATAATGATTGTCTATCACCTTTTAACTATATAATTATAATTTTAAAAAATAGGGATATACTTTATGAAAATGAAAATAAGATTTTATACTTCTCTGATATTTCACATGTTTAGGGGCCTGGATTTTCATGTGCCAACAATGGCTCTTATTGGGGACTTGCATTCATGCCTGGATGCAGCGAGAATCCAGTCATCTCTGGAAAAGTAGACCATAATAAGAAAAGAATCATAGTGCTTAAAAAAAAAAAAATGTACCAGTTAGAGAATACTTCCTATTTTCAAGAGAAATAGGGTTTCAAATACTGACCATGAGTTGGGAACTCTTGAATAACTTCATCAGTGTCCTATAAATAGTATGAATTTTCACCTTCCTTTGAAATGACCATGTAAGGTCCTAGCCATAATGCCTCAAACTTACCATGTTTTCCCTTGTCTTGGTCTTTTGCATTCCATTTTAATACCCAATCACCTTCTCTGAAAGGCCTGTCTGATGATCTTTTGTCATGAAGGGTCTTATTCTGTCATTGTTGATCTAGATTCCTTTCTTGTGCTATTCTTCTCATCTCATCTAGCTCTGATAACTGGCTTAACCTATGTTCCATAAAATTTACATCCTTAAGCTCTTCTTCCTGGATGAACCTGTAAACTGGTAGGAGATTGTTTAAGGATAACCTTGCTTGTTTTCCATAAACCAACTCATAAGGAGCGAAACTTGTTGACCTTTTCACTGTTACCCTGTCTACCCACAAAGCTAGAGCTAGCTTTGAATCCCATGCTTTCTTGTTATTTCTCAACATTCTTTTGATGATCTTCAGTATATTCTTATTGCTTGATTCTGCTTGACCATTTCCTTGCGGGTGATACGTGAATGAGTATGATAGGTTGATACCATATTTTTTGCAAAATTATGAAAATTCCTTAGATCTGAAACACATGCCATTGTCACAAAAAATCTTGTAAGGTACTCTGAATCTAGTAAGTATGTTTTCTATCAAAAACTTGATGACCACCTTTCTTGTAGCTTGTCTCGTAGGTATAGCTTCAACCCATTTTGTAAAGTAGTTTATCGCAACCAATATCCATATGTGACCTCCACTTGAAGCATTTGCAATTTCCCCAATAAAATCTATTCCCCACATTTTGAAAGGTTCCTTAGTTTGTAAAGGGACAAGGGGTAAAGAACCATTATATTTAAGTTTCCTGGAGAACTTCTGACAAGATTCACATTTTTTAACGTAATCATAACAATCCTTGAAAACACGGGGCCAATAATACCTTGCTTTCAATATCTTATGAGCCATTATTTTAGCTGAGAAGTGACCACCATATACCCCATCATGTAGCTCCTTTATAACTGAATTGGCCTGACAAGTGTCTAGACAAAATAAAAGGATACTGTCATTGTTTTTCCAATATAGGTCTCTTTGAATTAGTACATACCTTGATGCTTGAAATTTTATAGTTCTTTTCTAATTATCACTTAAACCATATTGGTACTTCATATGTTTTAAGAAGTAGACTATGTCTGTGTACCATGGACAACGTTCGATACTAGTTCCTGAGTTATCCAAATCGACTTGGTTTATTTCGGTTGCATCCAAATTTGTTTTTGCCATGAGTTTAGCCAACCCTTGACCTATTACTAACTTAGTGATTTGTATTTCAATATCAAACTCTTGAACTTGATTAATCCATCTGCATCTTTTACTTGTGACTTTTGATTGTCTCAATATGTCTTTAGTTGCCACATTAGGTACGTATGCAACAATCTTAGCTCCAACTAGATAAGGCCTGAATGACTTTACTGCCTTTACTAATGCATAATCTTGTTTCTCATGTATATCATAGTTTAACTCAGAAGCTTGTAAAGTCTTACTGAAGAAAGCTATTGGTTGCTCATGCCCTTCATCATTTTTCTGTAATAGGACAGCTGCAATGGTGTGAAAGGAAGCAAAAGAGAATTGTTGAAAAGGTTTTCAGAAATCAAGGGATTTCAAAACCAAATCTTCCTTGATTGATTTCTTAATGTTAGAAAAATCCTCTAAGGGTTCATCTGTCCATTTTAGAATTACATTTTTCTTTAACATCTTTGCAATAGGTTTAACAATCTCTGAAAATTTTGAGACGAACCTTCTCACAAAGTTGATTTGTCCAAAGAAAGACTGAATCCCCTTTACGTTTTTAGGAATCTGAATCTTATTAATTGCTTCATTTCTTTCTGGATCTATCCTCACTCCATCTCTAGATACGATATGCCCAAGGAGTTTACCTTTAGTTACCCCAAAATGAGATTTCTTTGGGTTTAAGGATATCCCATACTCAAGGGCTCTTTTGAAGATTTGTTCTAAATGCTTGCAATGGTCTTCTACCCTTTTGGAATAAGCTATGATGTCATCTTGATATATTTCCATAATAACATCAATGAAGTCCTCAAAAGCCACATCCATGGCTCTTTGAAATGTATCACCGGCATTCGTAAGTCCAAATGGCATCCTAGTATAAATGTATGTACCATAGGGTGTGGTGAATGCCATCTTATATTGTTCTTCCTCTTTCACCTTCACCTGATTATACCTAGAGAACCCATCCATCATTGATAACAACTCATAACCATTAATTTTTTGTAATAACACTTTCATGTTAGGTAATGCATAGTTGTCTTTTAATGAAGATATGTTTAATTTCCTAAAATCCACACAAAGTCTGATATCTCCATTTTTCTTCCTAATAGGTACTAGATTTGAAACCCAAGTAGAGTGCCTAATTGGCTTTATGATGCTAGCATCTCTCAGCTTTATTAGTTCCTCTTTCATCTTAGGAGCCAAAGTTGGGTTTATGAGTCTTTGCCTTTGTCTAAAGGGCTTAGCATCTAATTTTAGTGGTATCTCATGTTGGAATAAGTCCTCCATATATGCTTTAAGGTCATCATAAAACCAAGCAAAAACATTTCTATACTTTCTAAGCAAGCCAATAATCTCTGATATGATTTTTGGAGTTATTTTCTTACTAATAAGGACTTCTTTGGGAGTATGTTCATTTCCCAAATTGATTTTTTCTACTTCTTCTACAGGAGTTTGTTCTATTTTCATTTCATTCTTAGAGTCTTTTTTATCAAACATTCTTTCTAATGCCACAAGCCCCTTTGGGATTTTATTAGTCTTAAGATGAATGATGCCTTTCCCAAATAAAGTCTCTTTTCCTTCTACTATTTCAACATAAGCATTTAAATCAATAGACTGATCTTCATACCTTTCTTCACATGCTAGGAATTTTATGATGTCTTTGTCATCATCAAAAACTTGCCAATTTTGAATGTTATCAGGTAGTGGAGGTCTTGATTTGATCTCTACCTATGCAATATCTTCACATGTAATATCATTATGCTTCACTGCTAGGTTAGCCATGAAATCAGCAAGAATATTTTTAGATCTATCTACCCAAGTGATTGAAAAAGAATCAAAGCATTCTATAGAATCCCAAACTTCATTCTTGTACCTTTTTAGGGTATGATTCTTAGTAACAAACCTACCCCTAATCTGAGATACAACAAGCTTAGAATCACCATATACAGAAAGAATTTTGATACCATGCTTACTTGCTATTTTCAGGCCTAGCAGAAGTGCTTCATATTCTGTAGTATTGTTAGTACATTCAAAGGCTAACAAAAAAGAATATTTAAAAGAATTCCCATTTGGGGATATGAAAACTACACCTGATCCATTACCATTTTTGGTACATGATCCATCAAAAAACATTTTCCAAATGCAAGTACTAGTTTCTTTAGCATGTAACTCAATAGGATTAGTATTTTCAACAACATTTTTATGAATACTTACTTGGAAGTTATCTATATCTGTGTGGAAAAAGTATGTAACTTGACTTGGATCAACTTCTTCAATGATATATGTAGACCTTGGTTCCCTATCAATCCTCACAATCCTGTCATTAACTGGAATAGAAGCATAAGATAAATCCAATTGGACATTACCACCTACCAAGTTGGACCATCGTCTAGATAATAACATTCCATAACTAGGTGGTACTTCTACAATAGTGATATCAATATCATAATACTTTTCAGGACAAGATGGAAACTTGAATTCAACATTTTTCATTATTCCAATAACTGGGCTAGATCTATTATCCATAGCATAGCACTTGCCATAAGTAGTATCTATATTCATCCCTAATTCTTTCACAACTCCATGAGGCATAATATTAACTACTACTCCACAGTATAACATACAATTTCTTACTAATTTATTGTTTATTAACAAAGTTAAAAAGAAAGGGTCTACTTTAGTAGTATCCTCATTAATAGATGTTCCTAGATAAACAACTGCTAACTCTTCATTATCTCTTTGTTCTTTGGAATCCTTTCTAACAACATCATTTATTATGTTGAGTGTTTCATTCCTGCAATCAGTTAATTTCATCATTTCCATTAGAGGAACATAAAGTTTTACCTGAGACAATGCTTGAGACATAAACGAAGCACAATTAGAAATTTGCTTACCATTGCTTTTCTTGTTCACTGGTTTACTTATCTTTGGTGCTTGATCAACTTGCCTTTTTGGGAGTTCCACTCTTTGCATCACTACTCCCTTTTGAAGCTTTCAATATTCCCACTGCTTGTTCTTGGTCTGAGTTTATAGCTTTATTCCTCAAATGATAGTTGCTACGAACCTTCTCCAAAGCTGCCACAATATATGCTTCTCTTTCCTCTTTTGTTGTCCTTCTAATATTCAGACTCTCATCATTATCTGAAAAGACTTGTTGCTCTTGTTGGTATCTCAACCTCCTATATCTTTCGTCTGGCATGTTTTCACCATCTGAATCATCACTATCTCCAAACCAAAAGGGTGTGGATGAAAGAGAATTTATCACAGGCCTCTCTTCATATCCTTGGTTTTCCTCCTCCAGAATCTTTTGTGCTATAAGGCATTGTTCCTGAGGGTGAGGCATTCTACAAATGTCACACCAAAACTCATCCCCTATGAAATGATTATTTTTCTTAAGAGGGTCAGGAGTCTCCATCTGCTTTTTCAAAGGCTTTCCATATTTCCATTTAGTATGATAAGGCATATCCTACAACCTGTGTCTATCATTCCTGTTGAAATTCCTGTCAGGACTTCCTGCTTGAAAGTGGCTTTTGTTTGATTGTAAATTCCTCATTAAACTTACCAATTCATCCATCTTATCACTTTCACTACTTTTTTTTGGGACTGTAGGATTGAATAGCTTAGGATAATTTCTTTTATCAACTCTCCCTGTAGCTATTATATTGTTTTCAATATTCAATGCAGTCTTAAAAGCCTCTTGTAAGGTTGTCGGGTTACGAGACCTTATCTCATAATTCATCTTGACATCAAAAGATGTCAAATAAAAGGTGATTAGAAAAGGGTCAACAGGGCAAATTTCTTTTGGAATCTTATTCAACACCTTGTTAAAACTTTTATTAAACTATTTTACTGTTTCATTCACATCTTTCCTTATAGTGGTTAATTCATGAGTTGCAAAGGATGGATCTCTATGATCCTCAAATTCTTCGATAAACAGATCAACAAAACTTTGCCAACAAGTAATTGATCTATTTGGTCAATTCCTGTACCATTCATCTTTACTATCTTTGAGTGACTGCATAAACATCTTCATATGCACATCTTCATATGTTATATCAAATTCATATACAAGATTTTTTACATTTATAACATGTTGTTCTGCTAACTGTGACCCATCACCAATAAATTTAGGGATAGAAATTTTTAACTTATTAGGTATTGGGCCAAGAGAGCATATAATATTTGAAAAATCTAATTGTTTATATCTCTCATTAATCTCTTGAAATTTGGTATAAAATAAATTTTTATTATTGTTATTCTGAAAATATTGATTTTGGGAAATAGGGTTACCTCTATACCATTGATTTTCTACATTACCATATTGACCCTTATGAGGCTGCAGAACCATATTCATTGGATTTGACATCCCTCTTCCATGTTGTTGATGTTGCTGTTGTACAAGATTTTCAGGGTGCCGATTTGTGCCCATAGCATTTGGTTGTGCATAAATTTGGCCTCCCCTTGGATATATTGAACTCTGCATTGGCTGTGCGAGATTTTGATGTGTATTATTTCTTGCAATCTATGAATTAATATAAAAATTCTCACCTCTTCCTAGTGTATTATCTCTATTTTGCTGCAAGTGTTCATTGGTTAAATCCTCTTTATTCATATTAAAAACCTGTGTACCATTCTGGCTTTGTGCACAGTTTCCTGGATATGCATATAGTCCAATATCTTGACTATGATTATATTTATTTCCACTTCCAATATATTGATTATGTACTTGCTTTCTCCCAGCATTAATATTTCCATTATATAAATAATTACTTTGTTGTGAACAAACATCTTTATTTACTTTTCCAAAATTAACATGAATATTATTATTACCATATTCATCATTTTCAGTAAGCTGATAATAATTACCTCTCTTATAATGTGACTCATCACCTTTTACTCCCTCTTGTTGCACAGATTCATGATAATCAGCCTGTTGGTGAGATGCTTGGTTCTGGTAATACATATTTTTTTGTTGATGTGGTTGAGTGTTTTGTGCAGAATAATGCTAGGGCTGTGTGACTATTTCTTTACCTTGCTAAAGTTGAACATCTTCTATGCCCAGCGTATGGTTTTCATACAGCTGTGTGTGATTGGAGGGCCGCGCAATATAATTTTTGCTTGTATTTAGATGTCCTCCATAATGTTGCATGAAGTATTCATCAGGCCGCATATCAATATGATGGAACTCTCCTTTACCCTGTGTAAGAGTCCTATAAGGCTATGAGTATCTATCATTCATGCCTTGTGCAATATTTATGCTCTGCGCACGATCTCTAGAAGGTTGTGCATCATAATATGGTTTCAACACATCATATTACTGCATAGACTTATAACCCTGTAATTCATTATAATTATCATAATCATCACGCATACTATTTTTATGAGGCTACGTGCTATTTTTATATTACTACGTTGGACTAGTAATTTGCAAACCATGTACTTTTTCTTGTGTGCCAGTTAAATATTTTTTACCACCTTGTGTGTTCTTTACCCTGTCGTCTAGCGTATAAAGTTTAAGATGGTGCATTTTATAACCATTTGGTATTTTATTAGACCAATCACTTTGCTCATAATTTATGCACCGTAGGTTGTTGGGCTGCATATTATTGTCTCTTCCTTGGGCTTGTGCGTGCTGGTTTACATCTCCCTTATTTTGTTGTGCAAACCCTCTATATTTATCAAAACACTCTACATCCATGATATGTTGCTGTGCAACATATGTTTTGTTTTGAATTTCATGCCTTTGGACCTACGTGTGATTTGAAACTATTTCCCTACCTTGCACTGGAAAACAACATTTACTAATGCCTCTACACTGTAAATAATTGACACAAGGTTGCGCCAGTTCTATACCAGGTTGCACAAACTCCTTTTCATGCTGCTCAAATTCCTTCTGATTATGATGAGCTATTTTAATAGATTGCTGCACCATATAATTCTCAGCCTATGCATATTCCTTATTATTGTTCTTTTGTATCATATTATTATAATGCAGTGCTAGATTCCCATTTAGCTGTGTACACCAATCTTGTTCATGGTCTTCATAGCGTAGTGCACCATGTATATGATGCTGGATTCAATCTGAATCATTTTGTTGATCCACATCAATATGGTAATGTTGTGTATGGTCTGTACTATGCCACTTAGGCTGAATAAAATCTATTTCATCATGATAATGATTATCATTATGTTTATGTATTTCATTTTCACCATTTTGTACATTCCTTCTCTTATCATATGTGATGTATAAACGATTTAAATGAAATTTTTTGAATGGATCTTTATTATTATTTCTTTCAGGAGGATGATACTTTGGAATTCCACTATTCTTATCAACCTTGTCTTCAATCGCTAAAATCACTCCTTTTGGGATATCCTGTGGTAATGTGAGATCCTCTCTCTGAAGCCCCATTCTTTCAAGAATCTCATCTGGCACTCATTTAAAAGCCCTAATCATTCTTTCATCATTTTTTTCCAAAGTAATTAAACCTTGGTTCATGATATCCACAATTTCATCCCCCCGAGTTCGTTCCTCGTGATCAGTTATATGAACGTTCCTTAATCTTGAGTAAGGAAACAAATTTCTATTTTCACTTTCACCAGCATAAATATGATGACTTGAGTCGGGGAACTACTCACAAGTAAGCTCCTGATCATCCTTGTCAGGCCACTTCTCAGGAGATACATACAACATTTTCTCCTTTGATTTCTTACTCCTCCTATTCGGTTTCAAGTCAGCGAATGAATTGTTCTTTAGGGACCTTCTCCCTAACATAAGTTTCTCTTGATACTGTGTTCTAGAGTCACCACCTCACTTCCTGTGAAGAATCAATAAATGTTCTAAATCCTTCTTCCCAGTAGAATCTTTACAACACTAACCAGAGATTCTGAAACTAACTTTCACTGATAGGTTTCCCCAGCTAAGTCACCAATTTGTTGGTGCTAAAAAAATGCTGGATCATTTTGAGGCCAACTGACAGGCATAAATAAATGCCTCTGCAATTCAGACTCGATTAAGCCAAGGCTGGTAGGCCTAAAAAGGTGCTTCCTAACTGCACAAACACGTGCATATACAAAAAAAAGTCCTCCAAAAGGGGTTAACAATCCTTAAAGGATAATAACTTGATCTCCTAACTGCTAAATAGTTTGATATCTAAACTGAAGCATAAAAATACTATTAAAACCTAATTTTATGCTTTGTAAAGAAGATAATAGATATAATGTATAAATTACAGAAAGAACAAAATGCCAATTACAAATGAAAATAAGATCAGTGCCTAGTGCTGAATTGGAAATAGAGTCATTTATATTCAATCTTACGTATAAACAAAGACGGTTTTAAAGTAACTCACTCCTGTAAAGCGAGACCATCATCCTACTGACCTTAATTGAAAAAAAGATTTAAATAACTTATACAATTAGTCCTATGGATTTTAACTCAACTTAAGAGCCCAATAGGAACAATGATAGGTTCTCAGACCATGCAACTGTTATTCAGATTGTATAAACTAACCATAAATGGATAAATCAAATAAAGGATATAGTAGGATACTCTGGTTCACAGAATAATCTGAGAAACTAATTGAAAATAAGAAACTATATTAACATTAAAACATAAGGACTTATCTGTCATTTACATTCAAGAATTTGGACATTATATTCAAATCTGTAATTCGGGAGAGTTCCCCAATTGTGTCCTGTCCCAAAAAAATCCTTCTGTGAAAAAAAATCCCCTTTCAAAATTTTATTGATTCAATATTTATATGTTTTCAAAGGTTCACTGTGAAAAGACATGCCCTTTCACAGGTCCTAATCCTAGCAACTAACCATCAAGAAATATAAACTAAACCATAATGTTTTTGGGAAAAACATTTCCCATATAACAAACATAATTTGTTCCATCTTCATGATAATTGGCTTGATGATCCATATGTTTACAATGTAAAACCCCTGCACAAAAAATCCAACATTAGGTAACTTTTAACAAATTTAAAACATAGGGATCATTATATCTAATAATGTTTTCAAATTTCCAGAATGATCCTATATGAAAATTTATTGATTTTAATTTAAATAAATAATGTATCACAATAAGTAATCAATAAAACCATGATATATGAACATCATTTATATGCATATAGATGTATTTGATAATATAAACTAAATACCAATAAAGTTTGAAATATTTAATCATGGGTATCTATTTTTAATTATCAAAAATATACAAATCATATTAATAGGGTGAAACCTAAAATCCATTAATAGGAATATAATTATACGTTTTGACTGAGATTTACTTTCAAACTCTAAACATAATATATCTTCTTTTTCAAAATACTCATTTCAAGAAGATGAAGCAAAAATAACATTTAGAAATATTTCTAAAACATTAGGGTTCAAAAGATTTATGACTCACCCTAAAAGAAGAATACTTGTCTTAACATCACAATATTTAAAATAATTTACATTGGGTAAGCGTATTGATATTTTAGAAAATAACAACCCTAACAKTAAAGAAATTCTTTCAAATGTAAAAACAAAACAAAATCTCATAACCTCTTTATAAAATGCATTTAGGTCTTTGAAATAAAATAATTTCACTTTCTAAACAAAAGACCTTAAATATGCATACATTTATGAGATAAAAATAAAATTCACTCAAATGACCTAATTAGTAATTGCAAAAATGAAAATACAAATCTAATAGGGTAAAATAAAAGATTACATTTAGGTATTTTGAAAAACTAAAAATTTATGCCCAAAAATAATTTCAAAAACCATAATCATAATAATATTTACCCTATTACATCTTTTCACTTTAATTATTTTTAGGGTAAGTTAAAATTAAACCCTAAAAGGATTACATTAGTAAAAATTCTAAATCTTGTAAAATATAAAATCCTCTTAAAACATAATATACAAGAGAAATCCAAAGACATTTTTAACCTAATAATTTATCCATAAATTACTAAAGGAAATAAATTAGTCTTTAATTTATCTCTTTATTTCTACCCATATTCTCAAGGAATATAATAGGAGAATCGGTTAGGGTAGGTTGGGTAGTTAGGATAGGAAAGAGGGTTGGCTTGAGAGGTCGAGTGTTCAACTCCCGATCGCCACCCTTTTACCCTATGCACCTAGTTTTCTCTTTTGTTTTATTTATATTTTGAAAATATTTATACACTTATCCTTTTAAGACATAATATTAAAAATTCTTCTTAGAAACCTAAAAATGGGAGAATAATGATTGTCTATCCCCTTTTAACTATGTAATTAAAATTTTACAAAATAGGGAAATACTTTATGAAAATGAAAATAAGATTTTATACTTCCCTGATATTTCACATGTTTAGGGGCCTGGATTTTTAGGTGCCAACAGGATCAGTATCCAAAGAATCCACGACATGTTCTTGATAGTGATGGTGGCCTCCCTAGTCAGCAGATGAAACATTATGGTGTCGCTGTGCCACCGCTCGATCAAGGTGGTCATCATCCTATTGTACACCCGTAGCCTAGGCCATTAGGGCACATAGTCTAGTCCAACAGCTACTAAAAACCCCTAGTCCACATCCGTAAGCTAGGCCTCCAGCTCCATCATCGGCGGCTAGTGATCCCAAGATCCCAATGGTGGGAACTACTCCAGCAAAATATAAAATCCACCATGTCAACCCATCTTTCTTATTTTTTTAGCCTAACCCCTCCTACAATGGGGCATCCCGTCCCTAGGTCCTTTGCTGACCCATCCCCAACCGTTTCCGGGTCCCTATGTTTCCCTCCACCTCGGTGTTTTCCCCTTTTGGCACAGATGTTAGTTTAGTCAGAGACGTTGGTTCTTACACCAGCATCTCCACCTTTTACCCCCAAACCATCGTCTTCAAAAAGGTGAATCCGGGTTCAGTCTCTTCGAAGACACTAGCTCGACACCGACATCCCTATAGATATGGGTTTGGGGATTGACATCTTCGTAGATGCTAGTTCAGGAACCAGCGTCTGTGGTCTGAAACCCTTTCTACCTGCATTTATGACCCCCTAACCCCCCCAAAAGTGTTAAAAAACTTTGAGAAAAGTAAATGCAAGGTATCAGTTGCGTTACTCACTGGTACAGGTCACTCTGTGGGTCTCTTGTGGGTCCAAACGTGCTCTCCTAACTGCCCCTTCATCCTCTCATCAGCCATGTTTTCTCTCCAGAGCTATTTTTGTGTCCAATAACTATTCACAATGACCTTTTTTAAGCCGTCCCACCCCTCTTATTGCCCCCGTTTCGGCATAAAATTTCCCCCCCATTTTCTTTAGCTGTCTGTATATTTTTTGTATTATTCATCCCATTGTAGAGCCTAAATGTGCAGAAAATTCAAAAAACATTTAAAATTTTCAAAAAATCCAAAAAATTAAAAAAATCATAAAAATTCAAAAAAATCAAACATGATAAAAAATCTTGCAATAACCCCTTGTTTCTTTTCGCATCATTCCATGGTTTATTTTCAATGATGTTGTGACTACTAGGACTGCGATCACATTTTGCACCACATTAGTTTTGGCGACTGACTATCCTTGCTTCTCAATCTGCTCACAGCGTTTTCCAGCAATATCTTTTAAACACATCAAATCCAATTCTTTCCTGTCAGGATGCATCCTTCTAGCGTCGACTTATGAAATCCTTCATCACATCACTCTTGGTCATGGCAAGAACTTTGGACTAAATGACTGCTTGTTCATTGTGGCCTTCTTTACTGATTTTATCTTTTTGTGTCAGTTTACACCTACTCACCACTACCTCAATCTGTTATATCTTGGTGCATTGTGACTGGTGGCTACTGATACATGCATATTTTTCAGGGTGTTTTTTTTTAAACTTCTAGTCCATGCAAAGGATTCTTGTCATCTTTTTTTTCTAACACATGATGCATACCTTCTTTTGCAATATTAAAATCAAATGTGCTCTCCATATTTTTCACACAAATGGATCTGCAGGGCTCATCAGCTGCATTTAATTTCATCATTACATTTGCATTCTTAGTTACATTTTAGAAGGCTTTAATTTATTACCTCTTCTCCCTTCCTCCTTCCCATTGCATTCTTTTTCGAGAATATTTCACAATGTTTGTTGTGTTCTTTTCTTGAGGAGGCACTACCCTATACCGCCATCGCTTTGGCACGAATCCTAGAAACCCTCTTCCTCTGGGGAAACTTATTTTCTTGTCTTCAACTCAATGTCACTTGTGACACCATGCCAAAGAGGGGCAAAATGTAGATGTCCAAAAATATTAATATTTCTGCATTGGGAGACTTCGCATTTGAAGGGTTTCGCTAAGTCTCTTAACTTATAAGGAGATACTACGCAGCTGCGTGGTCACTAAATATGAAAAATGATAAAAGGCAACAGTTGCTGACATGACAACATAGAGATTCAATGTCCAATGAAAATCCAGGAGATTAATTACTGTATGAAAAAGGTAGCTGAGATGTCTAGGGAAGAACCAATCATATGAAGACATGTCATTCTGTTAAAATTTTATAAGGTTTTTTCTGGAAACACACTCATATGAGTTTGATTTCCTGTCACATTCATGAGCTATGGCTAGGATTTAAATTAATTCCATAGCATGTTAACTTGAAATAAAAATTGATTGTCTCTTCAATGATGAGCTAAGCACTTGGAAAAGTTACCATAAAGAGATGATCGTAGGTTCATTTTCATTTATGATACATCTAGAATTGCAGAGCGAAGAATTGCTAGGTCTTCTATGCTTAGAAGGTAGAAATTATTTAATTTTAGGGTAATTCTCCAGTTGTCAAGGTTCTTGAATTGCTAGCAGTGCATAGAGAAGAGTAGTGAGTCCTAAGAGGAGATTTGTCTCAATATCAGTGAAGGAGAAGTGGAAGTAGAACAAGATGAGTAAGGCAGTCAGTGTAGCTTCTACCAGTGGGAAGAGTGATGAAGTAGATGATGATGCCAAGGGAAAGAGGAATTTCTCTGATGAAATCTTGAAGCTGTTGCTAGGGTCTAAGTAGAACAAGAAGGAAAATGCCAACTTATTGGCAAGTGACTACTATGAAATTAGAGATGCCCGCACTCCAGGTTCCACAAGTTTTTCTTTATACAACTATGTTTATAATAATTCTGATAAAGCCATCCCAATATCAAACCCTTGGACAAGTGGTCTTCCTAGGTTGATTGTCCCTGATGTTTATGTAGATGTTGACTTGTTTCTAGGTCTTGTCAGCCATTATGATGCTCTGTCTAAGACAATTAAGAAGAATGATGGTACTACCCTGTTGATTTTGAATAGGAATTCTTTCATGCAAGCCTTTGGCCTATATAGTACAATGTCCACCAAAATAAATATTACCAAGCAAGAAGAAAGATATAGGTTACAACCTGAGGTTGCTAGAAACCAATTGCAGAAGCATATTCTTAAGGACGTTAGGAATCATATTACCCCTATACCTAAAACTTCACCCTACTATTTTAAAGATTTACATTTTTATATCAAGTACATTACTTATGCTTTGTGTAGAGTGTTGGGTATAGATGGAGGAGCAGAGAAAATAAACTCTGGAATTTTAATGATGGTGTTAGATTTGCAAGATGTGCATTCTAGCACTAGTTATGACTATATACAGTATATTATTGACAAAATGCATTAGGGGTTTGTAGTTGTGCAGAAAAAGATGAAAGATCCCAAGGAAAAGGAACCTAGGTTTTTTTGTTATTCTATCCTGAGGCATTTGTTATTGCATTTCAATCATGGGATCATGACTGTGAACAATTTGAACCCTCAGAGGATTTTTCAAGACCAACCCAATCCTATTCAATTTTGGGTTAGGATATGTAATTATAATTCCAAGGACTATGACTTTTGTGGATTTGAGAACTGGATTGTACATCCCTTGATGTAGGGCATGGTTATTAGTAAGACTAGACTTCCATTAAAGGTGCTGCAATTGTTGAGACCTTGTGAGTATGTGGATAAGTGGGAGGGTGATCATAATTGGGGAGATTTATTTTTAGAATAAAATTTTACTATGATAAGGGTATATCAATGCACACATCCTCCTCATGTTCTACAATATCATGTGTCATCCAGAGTTGCAGCTATGGAGTTCATTTGGCAGCTGTTGTTGATAGACAATGAGCATTTTGCACCACACCAGAAGGGGACAATAACCCCTAGGCAATTAAAATCTTTCAGTTTACTATTGGTAAGGGTGCCATTAATTTAGTAAGCACATGGTTAGAAAGATGTAAGATGGGAGCAACATTATATAGATACATTGATCCAGAAGGATTCATTGCAGGAGCTAGGAAACTCTTAACTCCTACCATACCAAATACAAATGTACATGGTTTTTTTGTGGAGGAGGATGTTAAAATAAATATCCTTGATGAGGATAAGGTGAGGACAAGAAGAGAGAGAATTCTAGAGTTACTTAATTTGGAGAAACAAATAAAAAGAAATGGACTATCATTTGGAGGTTTTTACCCTGACCTACCATATTTTGATAAGATTAAAGCTATGGTTGATAACTTTTATACACTCTGTGAGAAGTTGGACTGGGTTTTAGATAAAAAGAAAGGAGGAAAATAGTGTGAGTATTCAGAGTCTGAATATGAGAGTGATAGTGATGGAGAATATGCCCATCCACCTCAATTTGACCAACCTCAATAGAATGTTGCAGAGGTAGCACAGGTACAGGAAGACCAAGGGCATATTATAGACCTAACTAAGCTATCCCAACTAGATGATATAGAAGAGCTTGCCACTAAGAGGCAAAAGGTTGACCCTGATCAAACATCTTCTATTAGAAAAGAGAAAAAAGAGATAGAACAAGTACTCTTATTCCTAGGCACAGATTGTATGATCACAATTTTGGGAAAGTAAATAGACAAGGAAAGAGACAACAACTTGATGAAGAAGAGAACATAGAATTGCCTCTTAAGGCATGTATTGATGAAAGGTTACTTCACCAGAGCATTTTTTGAGTGATGACAGTTTTATTAAAACTAATGAGTTTAAATATTTCTTGAGATGGCACAAGAAGGAACAAATCAAGGAACAACTGAAGATAGATGGTGAAGAGACAGTTACAAATGAGGCTTTGCTAGATTTGCAAGCCTATGACCCTAATAGTGAGGATGTCTCTCCTGATGAGGCAAGAAAAAATGGTTTTAAACAGTGGGATTTTGTTTGCTGAAGGCTAGGATTTAGCCTCAGCATTCATTATTGACCAAATTAGAAAATATTCTGATCTTAAGTTTGCAAGTGAGATCTAGATGGGTGACATGATTAAAGGATTTGGATATAGTCCAAAGTCACAAGCCTTTTCTATGTGGAACTTGTGTCCAAGAGACCAAAAGCCTCAACTGGTAAATATTCAGGAGAGCATGGTGGGGAATCAAATGGTCTTGACTGTGTAAAATACTAGAGATCTTGAGATTTCTCAGATCATGACACATTGGGCACACTTGAATGAAGATAAGACAAAAAAATTATCTGAGAAGTGTTGCATTTTGATTGAGGAAACCAGTACCCCAGCAAAGGATAGGGATTTGTGTCATATAAAGATACATCAACAAGATAAGGTAATTGCTAAGATGATAAAGAAATTACAAGAGAAACCTGAACTAATTTATGTGCCCTCAGTGCAGCCTTTGTAGATAGAGGAGAAAGATGAAGTAAAGGAAGTGGTAGAAACAAAGGATGTGGGAAAAAAGAATAATGAGGTAACCCTAAATATATTCTTTAGCATAGGATAGATATACTCAAAGACAAAATAGATATCATCCTTAATGCCTATAATAAATTACCCACATTACATAATGAAGTATTAGGGTATATTTCTATTTTGAACCCTTATTTTGTTACTTAGTCTCCTAGGGTACAATTATTTGAAAAAATTGCCTCTTTATAGTAGCATAGATCATATTTACTTGAAATTGTTACAGAAGTAGAGGATGAAATGAAAAAGGTAAATATAGCCTTATCATTCTTTAAAGGAAAGTTGAATTAGATATAGGCTAAATTAAGCCTATTTTCATCAGATTTTAAGAGGTTTGTTCCTCCTTTGAAAGGAGAAGATGATCAAGTGAAGGCCTTGGAGGCTTGGAGGAGTGAATTTGATAGTAGAATGCCAAGAAATGAGGCATTTACTTTAGGATATGATCTAGATTTGGATGGTTTTAATAAGATTTTGGATGAGGCCTTTAAGGCAGAAACTGACATAAACAAGTTTTTAGTGGATGTTAAGAACATCACTGATGTCAGATGGGAGAGACAGAAAGGGAAATTGCAGAGCATACAGAGTTTTAATTGGCCAGCAGAGGATAAAGTGACAACATGGGACTTGATGATCAAGCCAAAGAAAAAGAAGCCTGTGGTAGTAGAGGAGGAGATCCTAGATGAAGAATAAAGAGGTACACTTGGCACTTGACCATTGAGCACAGGGAGGTTAGTTATTATAAAAGACAAGTGTATGTTAGCCTGAAATAGTGGTCACTTAATCTCAGTATGAATATCAGATGCTGTCTTGAACATTGTTAGACAAAGGAACCAGATTCTAGATGAAGACAAAGAAGATCAGATCTCATCCCCTATTTTTGTCTTCTCACCGCTTCTACATTCTCATTTCTTGTCTTTTTTTGTACTTTTAGGGTTAGGTTCCCTAAACCATCCGAAGCTTGTTGCATCCTAATGTTAAGGATTCCAAGATGGTTAAGGGCCTATATATATATAAAAAATTGTAATTGTTAATAAAAGATGAAATATATTCAAAACCAGACTTTCTAAATTTCAGTCTGTCTTTGAGCTTTTTATGTATTGAAGCAGAAACATATGAATAAAATAAAGTGCAACTTTACTCTATCTTATTGTTGTCTCTTTATTTTTTGTGTATGCTCTTTTATGTTTAAATCTGTAAGGCATTTTTAAGCATAATGGTTACAAGGTAGCTATCTAATTGCTTGGAAGTTTTTTTCAAGGAAAGAACTATGTTTTGTGAGTAGTTTCAGGGAGTATAACAATATTTAAGGATTTGATACAATATTGTAGAGGTGACAAGATAGTTTGTAAGGCATTTTATCTGAGTTGCATGTAGGTTGTAAGGCATCTTACAGTATTCTATTTTTATATTTTTGTGGATCTTCATTTATTAATTCTATAAGCCCAAGGATAGGCACTGGTCTAGGAACTTGTTTGGTAATCTATCATCATCCAAATATTCAATACTATTCAAACGAATTACTTTCAGATTATTTGTGTAAAATCAATTGTACTTATAGTGATTACAGTTGAAATTTTTTGATTTCTTAAAGAGTAAATCAAATTGGTTATTCCTCCTAGATTTACAAGAATTGTAAAAGCAAAGAAAGATGAAATTCCCTATTATGTTACTATCTACTGTCATTAAGATATTGATTTGGATTGTCAAGATTCTTCTTAGAATAGTCATAGTTATCTACATTGTTATATACATGTCCATATAAAAATAGAGCATTCAACACATAAGTAAAATCCACTCTAAAGATACTATCAAGTCAGTAATCAGTCATAGGTAAGACCTGCTTGAGTTAGTGGATCTCAAAAAAGGAGGTGATAATAGGTATCCCCAGTGCTATCAAAATACCTCATCAATTAGTGTTTTCTCTTGCTTGAGTCAGAGTATCAAGAGCATTGGGAGTCATAGAGTTATTTAAGTATTCAAGCATCTTTAGAGGCCCTGCAAGAAAAAACCTTAACATACCCTATTCCTACTCTACTCCCATCACCTCATTTCCCAAGCATGCTTACCTACCTAATTACAATCTGATCATACTTAAAGAGGTGATTCTTAAACCTTTTAAGGCTAATGGAATGCTCACCCACATGTGAGAATTATCTCCAAAATGGGCACCAATTCCTCTTTAATCTATTTACTCCTTTGTCCCCCACTTGGAATTCTTAAGCCACTGAAGTATTTATTGCTATATTTGACTCAAAATTAGCCATCCCTTCAAGCCTATGTGTCCCTTATGTGGATCTTATGTGGATACCACATAAGTGCCACCTCATTCAAATCCTCCTCTTCTCTCCCAAAAACCTATAAATAGAGGCCTTCTCCTCTTACATTTTCATCTCTCATTTTGCATTGTTATTATTCTAACATAGCTCTAGAATTTCATAGTTGTTTTCATGCTCATAGTTTCTTGCTTAAATCATATGAATATCACATGCTAGGATAATGGATAATGAATCATAGCTTCAATCTTGAATATTTTGCATAAGATTTCCATAGCTAGTTTAGATCATCATTTGAAGAATTTGAGACTAGTTCCTTATACTAGCTCTTGAATTTCTTCATTGTTTCCAATCTTGCATTGCATTGAGGATCTATCTCATTGTGTTTGAGAGAGCACATACACAATCCATCAAAAAGGAGAAAATTAAATAAGTAGAATAGGGTGTAGTTTACTTGTTTTTAGCTCAATCTCATGTTATGGTGAAGTCTTATTGGTTTCTTTGTTCATTCTATAAACTATATGTGCTAACCCACTAACTTTTCATGTTTGAGCTTGCTCCCAATAGGTTGAAGATTTCCTCATACACAATATGCTTCATTCGTAATATAATTAGATGCCTCCCACAAAAAATACAAGGGAGTACGAGGTAGTCTTGTAGACTATAAAATGACCTTTACTTTTATAATATATATAGAACATCAAGTATATCTCCCAAACCCTCAAGGGCATGATCCCATAAAATTCTGACATACCCTATGAAAAAATAGGCCACATTAAAGGAAAAAAAAAATAGGAAGTAATTGGTAATGTATGAATAATGACCTCTAATTTCTAATATTTTTTTCAAAATGGCCTAGTGCACTTCACTTGTAAATTGCATGCATGCCCTGAAGCACCATAGATGGTATTTCTTTGGCATGCATTTAGGTCTGTACATAAATCTTAATATACTCCAATTAAGAAGAAAAGAGAATCCTTATGGCTCAAACCACTTGTATTGTAATGTGTTCATTAAGCTCTTATTAATTGAAGAGGGTCAACATAATATGCTCATGGTGTTAGGATAATATGCATGAGACTAGAAGATAATCTACTTGTATA
This sequence comes from Thuja plicata, assembly GCA_018584345.1. NCBI lineage: Eukaryota > Viridiplantae > Streptophyta > Pinopsida > Cupressales > Cupressaceae > Thuja > Thuja plicata. Next base: position 460,085 of record MU224311.1, on the reverse strand, counting down.
TAAATATCGGTAGAAGTTACAGTAGCAGTAACTATAGAAGTCATTTTTCTACAAGGATATTGAAGATAATAAAAGAACATTCACTAATGAGAGAAACCTTATAGAAATTTTGAATTTCAAATCATCATATAGATTTAGTGATCCAATAGGAAGTTGTAAATTTTAGAGAGCTACCCTCCCTCCCTACCTACCTAGAACTACAAAGAAGTCTACTAATATAGAAAAATTAATGAAAATCATAGTAGTACTCATTAATGAGGTTATACATCTAAATAGATGTAAATAATGATAATGGAACCTTCAATAACCATCGAAACCATAATTTTATAAAAAAGATTCAACTTCCCTCTTACCTAAACTTTAAGCTATACTTGTATAGTGCATCCATATACACAAAGAATCTCTACAAATGGAAACCAAAGAAATGTTTCAGCCTCTTTTGGGAAATTTAAGTAGATAACTAGAAGGAATAAAAATTTATTTTCTAATGCCTAGAAAGGAATTTTTTTCTGTTGAAAGAAGAAAAATAATAGATAAATAACAACAAAGAGAATGTAATTTGTAGCCAAAAAATAATAGTAACTAACAGAGATCATCAGAAAAAAACAACTAAATGAGATGATCAATAGACGCTTAATTTTTTATAACAATGACACACTAAGGATAAAAATACATTTTGAAATGATTTCATGCTGCACCCATGAGGATTTGTTGACTGTAACAAAACTATAATTTATTTGCAACCGGTAGTATCTGGGAGGATTTTCTTCTTGTCTAGTTGGGTAATACTTCCTCAAATCTGAATGGATAAAGTCAAAATTGGATATGCTAGTTAACCAGGGTTTTGAACATGATTATCCATTATGAAATCCCACATGTTTTACCAGTTGAACTGATCTCATTTGTGAATAAAACAAAAATTCCAATGACTAAAATTACACACAACAAAAACAACAAATGTATCCTATATACAACATTAAATATGTTTGGAAACAATGATCGATTTACCCTATGTACAACATTAAATATGTTTGGAAAAAATGACAGCTAATAATAAAATAATCAGTACATATGTACCATATAAAGGTTGTAAAAACTAATTGGAATATTGAGATGCAATAGTACTATCACATTGTGAAACATGAAAAAGGGTAAGTTATAAAAAATGAAAATGTTTCAATGACCTCTAAAAAGTCTAAATACAAAAAATAAATTATGGTTAATGTCATACTTATTTGGCACTAAAATTGTGAATGCTTTGGGAAGTGTGGATCATTACAATCCACCAAATGTGAATGCAATCCACTCCACTCTCTCCTCCTCATTCATCAGCAAGAACCCTTTTTCTCTTTCACATTCAAGCATGAGGGTGTTCTATACCTTCACGAAAAAACCTCAACTCAATTCAGGGATGGATTTGAGAGCATTATATGAGCTAAGAAAAACATTATCCTCATCAGATTTATCCACTTTGTGGAGGTGAAAATTGCCGAGGCCATCTTTCATTTTCTTAATTGTTTCAAAGATGACATCCAAGGAATTGGCCATACTTGCCTTTTTCCTCTTTCCCAACCTTGATGATGATGATGTAGGAGTTCCTCTATTTGTAGTTGACTGATTTGAATGATTAAGGTCTTGATCCAAATCAGCAGCATTGTCAATAGGTACACCAAAACCAATGTCCTCTTCATCATGCACATCGAATGCATCTTCCATAGGATTCCATTCCTCACTCTCATGGGAATTTGTAGCTGCATTACCTTCAACAATGTCATTACCCATAATTACACTCAATTCATTGAAGTATTGGAAGGGTTGCCTCTTATACACTTTGGTATTTTTAAATTCTCTCCTCTTTGTTTTGGCATAAATAAATGAATTAGGTTTTTGGTTTCATTATTAACTTTATAATAAGGAAATATTATTTCAATTAAAACATTAGAAAGACCACCCTACCTTCAAAAGCTCATCTCACACACTATCCTCAAAATCCATGCATTGAGTTGCCTCATTCCAAAAAAAACCGCTTGTATTTCCTGACTCTTTCATCACTCTATATGAAACCTTCCATGTTTTCAGCTTGTTTTTGAAATTGTCCTTTGTTAGAGTGAGGTGCATATCCATGTTGAACTGCCTCGCAATGGCTATCCACACTTCTTTTTTGAACCCCCCATCTCCTTTTCTTCCAAGTTGGACTTTCTAAATGAGAAAGTCTAGAAACTTGTGTTCCATCTCTCTGGTCCACATTACCTTCTTTTAGGAAGAAGATATGTGGCTCATGTTATCGATTTCTTCCATGCTCATCATTAGTTATGTGTATGCCATGGTTTAGATCAGCTATTCACAATGTACAAAGGCTTGTTAATGGTGTAAAAATATTATTGTTAATGGTTTAAACATATACATGGAACATATTTATCGACATATCATTGCATCATTATATCTGCATACATCAGTATAATATAGAAAATAAATTAACCAACATGACCAATACTTCCATATATGAACAAAATAAAAAGGAAACCATCATGTATATCAAAGTATATGCATGCATCATTTTACTCAAATAAAACACATTGAACCATAAAAATACAACTATTCTTGAGATCTGAAGTCTTCCCAAATTATATTTGTTATATCATCTCAAAATTGTGCCCACTAGTCTCTATCATGTTGAGAGACCCCATATGTCTTAAGCATTGGTACATCTATCCCATCACGATCATCTTCATATTCGATACCAATTTTTGGTGGAATGTCATCCTCTATCATAATGAAGTTGTGTTGTATACAAAATGCTAATAGAATATGGGCTTGTGTCATGATAGAATAAGACGTGGCATGCCTTAGGATTGGAAAATTCTGCTTGAGAATATTAAATGTATGCTCTATCGCATTGCTAAGAGAGGAGTGTCGGTGGTTGATCAACTCTTGTGGAGATTTTATTGGATTTTCTTTTGAAAACTCCTTCAGGTGGTATTGTGTACACTGACAAGGAATGAGAAATCCAGGTGCATTGGGATATCAACATCCACTAGAAAATATTTTCCCACATAAATAAAGTTGATTGTTAAAACTTGAAACATTGATTGTACCCTTGATTATATTAAACTATGATTTGGCTTACCGGGGGAGCAACAAAAGGATCTGCTCTTGACAGGCCTGAAGCTAGAACATGACTATCTGCAACAGACCCTTTCCAACTAGTAAGGTAGTATTGAAACTTATAATTGAAGGAACACACACCCATAACATTTTGTGACACGCTGCCTTTTCTATTACAATATTTACCCTGCATGTCGACATCGACAGTGACTTCTATATGGGTTACATCGATAGCTCCAACACAATCCTATACGATATGATACAATCATCAATTGTACGGCCAACCCATAATATGAAAAGGAAAAAAAGTCATACCAAAAATATGTAACAACACAATAATTACCTTGAAGAACGGATCAAAATGGTCCTTCCCACTAATTTCAAGAGGAGTGTTTGGACCAAGTAGTATAAATTAATCCTTGTGGAGTGTTAAGATAGCCCTCAAAACCTTGTGGAAGTATCATCTGAATGTCTCTCCTGAGTGGCCAAAGTTTTGAGCAATCTTATGGTTCCTTAGATTATGGCCAAGGGTGTGGTGGAACATCACAAGTTGTTATTCATCTCATTTACCCCTTCCCTCTCAGTTACTCATCTCATTTCCAAGAATTGGTATCAAAGATTTTGGTTCTTTTAGGGAAGGTTTCAAGGCCTAAGCTAAAGATAAAATATGTCTTACATAAGGGAGATACCTAAGCTTAACAAAGAAAACTTTCCTGCATGGTAAGACTTGATGAGGCTACATATATCTACTATTCAAGATACTGGTTTACAATTCTTGGACCGCAAGTAGGTGGAACCAGTGAGACCTATATCTGTGGATTAGGTGGTGGACATGAAGAACCATAACATAATGATGATTGATAAAACTCTTCACTAAGATATTTAGAATTTGATTAAGTCAAGGAATTCCCTACTGCCTATGGTGTGTGGAAAAAATTACATGATATCCATGGAGGAGATGACAATGTTAAGAGAGCCAAAGTAGAGAGCCTCAGAGGTCAGTTTGATCAGATGAAAATGAAAGAAGGAGAAGACATTAAAAAATACAATGAAAGAATCAATAAAAGTGTGAGTGCCATCAGAGTTGTTAATGGATAGATAGAAGAAAAAAAAGTGGTCAATAAGGTATTGAGAACTTTAATTCCTATCTATGCAATTAGAGTTTCAGCTATTCAAGAGTGAGGTGTACTAATGATATAAATCTAGATGCATTGGTTGGAAGGCTAACAAATTTTGAGTTGGACAATTTTCACAATTATTCTCCTAATCCTAAAAATTTTGAGTTTGCATTAAAAGCCAAATTAAGACTTGGTAAGATAGAGAGAAAATCAAATGGAAAACAAATTGATAGTGATAGTGATGATAAACCTAATGATGAAGATCTAGAAATCATTGAAGCACTACTTCCAAAGAGAGTTGCCAAAGGAAAAGGGAAATACAAAGGAATAATACCATTGATTTGCTTTTCATGTAACAAGGTTGGTCACATTGCTGCTAAGTGTCCAAACAAAGAAGACACAGATGAGAAAAAATTCAACAAGTATAAAGGAAAAAAATATTTCAAAACTTACCAAATCTATAAGGACAAAGGCAAGAGATCATGTTATATTTCAAAATATTTTGATAGTTATGATGATGAAGATGAAATGGTTTACATTGCTATTAAGGATCAGTCAGATAGTGAAGAAAATGAAAAGAGTTCAGTTTTCTCTCATTTTAGCAAGAATGATACTTGGATAATTTATAGTGGTTGTTCTCATCACATGAATGGTGATAAAAAAAAATTTGAACATCTTGAGCACTATTATAGTGGGAGTGTGAGATTTAGAAATTATGAACCTTGCTATGTGAAAGGCAAAGGTTTTATTGATCTAACTGAAGGAATCAAATGTGATAATGATTATTGAGTTGAAGGACTGAGGCATAATATACTAAGTGTGGCATAGTTGAATAACATTGGTTTCAAGGTAGAATTCATGAATGGTAAGGCCATGCTCCTAGATGGTAAGGGAAACCTAGCTGGAGCTGGCAAGAAAAAAATAGGTAATCTATTCTATCTTGATCTCACTGAAAGTTCATTTTTTATTGTACAAGTAGAAGAAAGCTGGTTATGGCATAAAATATTGTGTCATGTGAATTTTGATAACATGGTCAACATATGAAAGAACAGAAGAGTGAGATGTATTCCTATTTTTAAGAAACCTGAGTTGGCAATGTGCAAACAATGTCAAATTGGGAAGATGGGAAAAACTAGTATCAAAAGAAAGAATTAAAATAGTGAAGAAGTCTTGGAATTAGTCCATATTGATATATGTGGACCAATAGAAACAAAAATTTACACTGGAGATAAGTATTTAATTCTATTTGTTGATGATCATTCTATAATAATGACTGTTATGTTTCTCAAAGAAAAATCAGAAGATTTTAAGAAGTTTAAATGGTACCTTTCTTGAGTTGAGAAGGAAAAAGGAAAGAAACTAAAATTCCTAAGATTTTATAGAGGAGGTGAATTCATTTCTAATGAGTTCAATAAATTTTATGATGAAAGAGAACTCAAGTGAAAGGTATCTGCCTCTGGTACACCAAAACAAAATGGAATAGTAGAAAGAAGAAACAAATCCATTATGGATTGTGCAAGGACCCTAATGATTGAAAATAACATTGCAACCAAATACTGGAAGGAAGCTATCAGCAGTGCAGTTCACACCTTGAACATAGTTCAACTGAAGAAAGGTACCAATCAGAAACCCTATGAATTATGGTATGGCTATAGAGCCAATGTTTGTTATTTAAAAATATTTGGAAGTAGATGTTACATCTTGGAGGAAGAAAAAAATGGAAAATTTGATGTAAAAGCTGATGAAGGTATATTCCTAGGCTATTCCTTTAAAAGAAAAGCATATAAATGTTTGAATCATGCTACTCATAAATTCATAAAAAGTGTACATGTAAAGATTCATGATTTTGCAAAAAGAATTAAAGAATAGAGCATTAAAGAGTGTGAGGACTACAAGAACTTTGTGTATTATCAACTTGATACTATACCTAAGACAAAAGCAATGGCACTTAGACAGAAACCATGCCACCTACTGAATTCATCAACACAAACTTTGTTACAACCTGTGCAACTTGAGCTACTACTATTTGCAACCAAGTCTTAGACAGAGGCAACCGAGTCTCATACAAAGGCAACTGAGTCTCACACAGAGGCAACTGTGTCTCAGATAGAGGAACACAAGTCTCAGTTAGAAGAGCATAACATAATATTTGAGCATGGTGAACGAAGTGGAGGAAGCCCAGAATCAAAGATGAAGGAACCTATACTTGAAAAATATGTCACAAGGCATCATGCACTTGAGGAAATAATTGGAGATCAGATAGAGGTATATGTTAGCACTTTTTCTTGACACACTTACCTAATGATAATAGTATACCTGGTATACTCAAATGCAACCTCCTTTAGGAAAGAGAAAGGCTAATTTCTAAGGATTGGACAATATCCTTCTTCATTTTTGAGCTCCACAGACTCAGGCAGGCTTTACCTTTTAAAGATTACTGATATCTCAGTCTATTTATTTGGTGGAATGTTTCATTCACTGGGTATGAACCAAAAACCTCACTGTAACAACTTATAGAACACTTTAGAGATTGCAATGACTAATTTAAAATAGAGTACTATAAGCCAGGCTATGGTTTTGAGAACATAAACCAATGAGACAAGGATTTGCATCCTTCTTCCTTTTGTCCTTAGGAGGGATAACCTAATGATTCATTCTCTAAAGAATCAACAAAGTGGACACTGTCTTGCTGACATAAGTCCTTGATGAGTTCAGCTCATTTGTTCTAAGAAACTAGATGAAATTGATTAATTTGTGTATAACTGAATGGAGAAAACACTTGCTCAGCAAACTCTAGATCAATGCCTATTCCTTGGGAAAAGAGTCAATGAAAACATATGTCAACAATAAGAAACTAATGCAATACTGAAGAATGCCTTACAAAATTCATACAATCCAGATTGGATTCCTTACAAACAATCTACTCAACTCAATACTTCTTCATCAGATCTTAACAACTATGTCCTGCTCTCTGAAATTATTTACAAAATTTAACTCTCTCCTTGAAAAAGACTCACAAATGATTAGACACACTACCTTGTAGTAGGTATATTTTAGATGCCTTACAAATGAACTATACTAGAGCATAAACCACAATCAAAAGAGACAAGACAATAATGAATAGGAACTGCACTGTATTCTCATTAATCCAAGTTGTTTCTAAATATCCAAACAATAAACACAAGAAGTAAACATGAAAAATAAGTATGCTTTACAAATAAAATCTCCAGACCAATGGTAACTTGTACTAAACCAGACAAATAGAGGAACAAGAACAAGACCGGGAACCTCCATAGGAACTAGAAATAAGAACCTGAAATCATAACCCTCTTAACAAAAAAGAGAAAAGAATAAATAGAAGAGAAAAAACCCTAATCTCTCTGAGCAATTGACACCTGTCTCTCCTCAAATCTGACCTTTTACTCATCTTTCCAATTCTTCAAAATATTTTATATATCTTTAAAAATTGACTCCATCTTTCTTAGAAAATATCTTCTTTTATCTTCAAAATATCTCCTTCATTCTTCCACTGAAAAGTCCACCAAATCTGATCTTAAATACAAAATATGATTTAAATCCAATCATATCCCCCTTTGAAAATATCTTCTCAAAAATCATCCCAAAAATCTCTTAACAAATCTGATTTTAAATGTCATCTTAAATAAAAATCTGACTTTACCCTCTGAAAATCTGATTTTATCTCTATCATTGAAAAAATCTGAATATCCCTTGTTGAAAAATCTCCCAAAAAGCCTTGTCAAACTTTGAAATAAAACATTTTACAAAATATGCAAAATAATACATTTCAAATCATTTTAATCTTTTAACTTTATGCATTTTCTGCCTTTGAAAACCTTCACTTTACTTTAATATGACCAAACTTCACCAGAAATTGACACTTCTCACATGCTGATTCACTTTCATACACTATTCTTTGATTGTGCCTTTAACCTCAGTTAGCCTTCTTCCTTTGTCTCTAAGTCTCTGAACATTTTTGCTAACCATGGTTAAATCTAGCGACCATGAGACAACCACAGTCTCACAGTCGCGAGCAAATTTTACCTCATCCATCAACCCTGGGTGACCTCGTGACTGGCATCTGCTGGCTAATTCTCATCTAGTGACCATGCAACCAACAACTACCTCCCTATCACAACAGTCATCTCTGGCACTCGGCTACTACGGGACTAACCTCTAGCGGTTAGTCGGCAAGTCTCGACGGTTATCTCCTTGGGTGGTTAACATCTCGTGACTAGGTGACTAATCACTAGCGGTCAGTCACCAAGTCTCAGAATCTTGGCGGTAATCTTCAATTTGCCTCCCAACTGAGCGACTGGGTCCTTTTCGCGACCATGTGACCAGAGCGTCTCATGACCATGCGACCAGCGTCAAGTGTCCATTTTTGTCAAAATTTGTTTACCTTCATTTTTGGGCATGGAAACTGAGGCGGTCATATGAATGGGCATGCGCATGGATAGCCTCCTCTTCTTCCTTCAAATTACTATGTTAGCATCTTTCCTTATAAACATTTTGAAATTCCATTGCAGGATGAATGTGGGATATTGGTTTTCATAGTTTTAAAGTGATTTTCGAAATTCATCACAAAACACTATGTACAGCCCATGCCTTCACTCCTCCAGCCCTTAAGAGCTTGCCAAGAGCCTCTAGGCTCTCTTAATTACCTTTAAAGAAAGTGTTTTGGTATATAAAGACCAAAAATGCAACTACATAGTGAATGTGGGACAAAGGAAAAACACTATTTTTGATTTTCCTGGGAAATTGCTAAAAAAACTGCTCATTAATGGTGACATTTCTTCAAAAATGAAGACCACAAATCTGTTTTAATGGACAAAATGCCCCTCTCCATGGATTTAAATCTATAGATTGCATTTAAAATCTTTCAAAAAACTCAAAACAATCCACCAAAATCCATCACAGTCTGCTGGAAATATTGATTCGCTGTGTAATTTGGTTTTAATGTTTCAAAAATCTGAACCTCCCTCCACTCACAACTGCTGCACATTGTATTTGTTTATATATTTTTACTTTCCCCCAAATGCTGCGTGAGGTTTCTCTATGATTTCCTGTTTACAGCTGCAAAATGCATTTAAAAATCTTTCAAAAAAAACTTAAAACTTCTCCATAAAATGTTACCACAAACTGCTTAGCATTTGTTGTTTGCAATGTTATTTGTACTCCCCCCATGGCTTGCACAGACGGTTCTGTGGTTTCAGATTTTGTATATCTTTTAAACATACATTTAAAACAACCCCTCCATTTTCCATCGCAGCAACAGGCAATGTGTTTGCAATTTGAAAGTTTTTAAACTCCACTGAAAACTTGCGCAGGCTTAATGTATTTAGTTTTTGTGAGATGATATTGGCAAAAGTTGTGGAATTTGGCTTTACACCTGCTAATTGCAATGTTTGAGAGTTTTAAACTCATTACAACCTCCATTTTCCATCTATACTGGCATGAGCTTCCATCTTTTGGTTGTAGATTCCAATATTATCTATGTGTTGGTTGTTTGAGTTTATGTCTTCATTGCCTGTGCATGCTTTGGGTGTATTAAAAGTCTTTGTAATATTAAAACATAAAACTGTCATTCTCTTTCAAAAATGCTACGCAGCCCCTCCTTACTTTGGTGAATAATGCTAGCAATGGTTGCGAACTTTGGCTTTACATCAGCCAATTACATTAAAATTTTTGCCTTGGCAACTATACCATCCATTGGAAATTGACATGAAGTTTAAAAATAAAAAATGCTTATTTGCGTAGATGATAACCCAATTAGAACCCCTGGAGGAGTGTTCCTTATCATAATGTAGTAATTGGAAAATGTAACTGGCATTAAAATACAACTCTAACATGCAGACCTTTCGGCAAAATGTTTGAATAGAAGATATCCGGATGGATTGAAATGATCATCACTTTGCATCATTTGAAAACCCTCTTGCAATGTTGCCTCCTGTCTATACTTCCATATTTTAAAATTTTTGAACACTAAGTACAAACCGGTGGCCTTTATAACCATTTTGACACTTATGTCGTTTGACCACATTAATGGTAATTAGCCTTTGAGGCTGCGTTTAAAAATTCACTCAAACAAGTAAACTAATCCCATCACTTGGCAAGAAGATTCATTGATTACCATTGAATACACATGCAAAAGGACTTCACCAGATTCGTCTTCAGGCACTAGATATAATAGTGCAAACTTAGCCTTCCAGAAAACTACATAGGTGCAAATGCTGAATCACCATAAATCCCTTTCAGATTGACCCTTGCAAAAGTATTGAAACAAGCTCTGAAATTTCACCACTAGGTCACATAGTAGATTCATATGCAATGAGGATGTTCCCACAATCAGAACCTAAAAATATCTTTCGGATAGAAAGATATCACTTATGCAAAATGGCCACTCTGAAAACTTAACACTTTTGCACACTACAAACTAAATAAACTGCCTCTGAAAAATGAATTCATAGGGTCATCAAAAAGATCTTTCAGAAACTCAACCTTTGGAGCCTGATTGTATGTCACATGTAGAACATGACCCCTTAGTTGTCTTCCTCTAAAAACAAACCATTCAACTGATACCAATCTGCAAAGTTAGCACCCTAAACACTTTCTGAACCAAAGCACAATAGATATGTAGAAATTGGGTTTGGAATCGGCAAAGAAAAGTGATCTACCAGATTGGTCAATGTTTGGGAATCTTTAGATTAGTTCATTCCTAGGCCTTCAATGCAGATCCACATTCAATTATGTCTGACCTTGAACCGGGTGCAAATAGGGAAAGCAGAAAGTATGCCACTTAATTCTGAATTCTGCATTTTCAGTGAAACTTCATTAAGTTAGAAATGGAAAGGATCTGGAAAAGTGGATAAATCGATTGGTAGGAGTCTATAAATATTCAGGTAGGTACACTCCTATGTTTACAATATGAGGGACAACTCAATTATCCAAAATGTTCACCCAGGTAAACATTCTCAAAAGCTCAAAGTGGACAACTTAACAATTTTGTACTTGAAAACTCAGGAAATCAGAATTATTCACCAATGGAATGGTTCTTAAAAACTTATCATCTTATTTCATAAAGATTTACAAATTGGAATATTGGAGTGTGTGACCACTGGAATACTGTACAAAAGGAATTTTCTCAATTGAATCAACTGGTCAAAAGTTATAACGTGTCAAACTAGGCTATTCAGAATTCTGATCAATTGCACAATGCATGACAACAGTAAACTACCAACTTTGAGGGATTTGAAATCTAGTCAGAAAATATCAAAATGACTTGGGATTCAAAAAATAGGTTCGCTGATATGCATGTAAGACATTCCCAAAGTGATAAACTATGAAACTCAACAGGGTGTAAGATATTCAAAAGCAAACTAGGCTGCAGACAACAATTTGACACTTTAGCAATATGCAGAATTAGGTGACCCCCTCAAAATGACTACTCCCTAAACATGTCAAAATTTGAATTCAGGAGCTGGGACCCACTGCATATATCAAATGAAAGGCATTAAAGCCTCTTCCCAATCTGTACCTCATGAAAACAATCTGGGCATCCTTTTCAATCATTCTAATTGAGAGTTCTCACCAAAATTTCAAGGGTATTCACTTTGCTTAACTAAAAAATTTAACATGGTCACTCTAATTTTGTTCCAAATTTAGGAGTACCAATAGTGGCTCTGATTGAGGATGGTTAAATGTAGGTTTATACCGAGAACCATAGATCTCTAGAGTAGCAGACCACCCCTAAACTTCAAAATCAGATTTTACCCTTTCTCTTTCTTCTTCTCACTTTACCTCTCAAAACTTTTCTCTCTTCTCAAAAATAGGGAAACCTCTAACTGAAAGGAAACACACAACTGAAAGGGAAAGCAACTATACAATATGTCCATTATCTACAAAAGGCCCAAAGCCCCAAATTTGAGATCAATTCTTACCTCTGTCAAACACAAAGCTCTCTGCCCTGTGTTTCAAAGATATGATAACAGTGCCACTCTTAATTGTCTGATACAATCTACTGTTATCTTGTATCAACTCATCATATGAAAACAAATCTTCATATTCTTCATATGAGCTTCTATAAATATTATGAAAATTTTCATCATAAAAAATTTGTGGTATATATATGACACATTCATTAGATAAGAGTATACTTAGATATTTGTGACATTTATCATCTTTCAGCTGTAAACCACAACTTAAAAACTCACCATTCAACTGAAAGGGGGGATACTCAACTTCCATCATACTGTTTGGGAAAGCATCATTAATTTCCTTCACATCCATCATTTGCATCTCAAGAGAAAACATACCTTGATCTTTATGCAAAATTTCAGGGGCCTCATCATTTGGAAAATGATCATCAAACTTAGGACACTCATCAGATATAACATGATAAACCTTCTTACGATATGGAGCAACAATCTCAGCATAAAAAATAGGAGCATCTTGCAGCTTACCATCATTAAACAAGCTCAATGAAAAGTGGTGGGTGGGAGGGAAAATACCAGCACTTTGAATGTTTTCCAATGAAACTTGAGCCATTGATTGACCATCATTAAATAGTTCAAAGGCATACTTAGAATCAAGACAAGATTCAAAATCCAGACTATTCTCTAAATCAATACTCAACTCCATATTTAATTTTTCTGCACCTTCTAAATCTGAAACCACACTGAAAACCTCATCATCTGATAAATCAAACTGAATTTTATTATAGCCTAATGAAGGAGTGCAAGAAGAAACAGTATCACATATGTCCAAATCAGAATGCATTGATTCACTTTCCTTGTCAAAATCAATATGTGCTGGACATGAAAGTTCAAAGGTTCTATTTCCTGAATATCTGAGATACTCAAAAGACAAAATCTCTGCAATTTGTTCACTGTGAAGGGAACAACAATCATCTTCTTCATTTATCTCCTTACTGTCATCTTGCATGATGCTGCAAATTTCTTTATTGTTGGAGTCTTGTAGTGAAACCTATGAAAATATATCACTTTGTGTAAGATCCTCACTACAAACACTCATGTCTGCATCATAATCATATTCTTACTGGTTGTATATATTTTTCTCATTGTCTTGTTGTTCATAAATCTTTATATCAGTATCATAATCAACAATATCTTCACCAACAGTAGATTATTCATCACCACTAAACATATATGTATCTTTAAAATTGGATTCATTATATTCTTCACAATCAGATTTATCATCAGCATCTTCAATAATCTCAAAATTTTTAGACTCAATATCATTTCTTTCAACATCAGATATATCTTTAGAATAAACATCTTCTAAACCTTTTATCCATTCAATAACTTGTTGAAAAAATTCTGCCCTCTCAGAAATTGGCAAATTGCATGTATGGGGAAAACAAATTTGAACAAATAACTCAGCCAATACATACTCCTGAGGACAAAAAATGATACCGTGGCCTTGTAGCTTATTAGTGAATCTTATGAAAAATTCATTTGGTGATTCATCTTCCTCCCTGCTCATGTGTTGTTGTAAAAGTAACACCACACTTTCTTGAAGCCTTCGCCTTAACAGATTTGTCTCTACTTTGATAAGATCAACTTCTGATATAGGATCATTTGATTCAGATATGCCATGTTCTTCACTATGCTCTTCTTCACTATATTTCTCTATATCACCAAGCTACTCAAAATCACTAAATCTTTCAATAAAACAAGCCTCTAATACTTCCATGGATTCTATTGAGCCATGAAGTAGGTCTTTAAACCAGTCTCTCGCAACATCAACTAAGGACATTACAAAAATCTTCATCAATGCATCCTCATGTGAAATGTTATAATTGTCTACCAAATCATCAAAATTTTCTAAATGTTTCTCAGCTAACTGTTCACTGAAACTATTAAACTTTGGCAAACACTCCCTCACCTTTGATGGTATATGATTCAGGTATCCATGAATACCCACGAAACTAATTGCTCCAAACAAATTATTACCCCTCCAATCACAAGAATATGACATCTTAGCAGTTGAAGAGATTACAAACTGC
>MU224311.1:408773-421576 GCA_018584345.1 Thuja plicata | reverse complement strand
GGTTACCAATCTTTGTGTTATGTGTTATGAATGTTTACATTTTCATGATTGCAGTAGATTAGATGAATGAATGGCTAAAGAATATAAAAGTGCAGAAATACTTTAAAGTTTTAAGTGTTACTGATTCACCCCTCCCCTCTCAGTAACTCTGTTAGTCCTGAATATTTCCAACAGATAAGTTGAGTCTTATCCTACTTTTCCATGAAGCAAAGTTGTCTTTGTTCAATTTGGGCACATCTCATCTATTCATCTTGTGATCTTTACTTAGGTCTTGAAACCTTCCTTCTAAGCACACAAACTCTGATACTAATTATTAGTAACAACTGGGACGGGAGGGTGGGGGTGAATCAATGGCCTCAAAAATTTATCCTTTAAACTTTAATCCACCAATCAATACACCTTAGATTATTAAGTCCCTACAAGATGCATGCCTTGAAATACTTGAAATAATTAACTGTCTATTGGTTTACCTTGTCTTTCCTTATTCTCCTTGATTACCGATAAGCAGTAAAACTTATTTATCGATGCTTAGTAAATATGTGGAGTATACCAATCAATCCAGAAATGCATATGTGAAATGTAAAACAATAAAGTAATAAACCATACACACATAACACATGGATTTTAATGTGGAAATCCTATTAAGGGAAAAAACCACTCGGACCAGTACCCCAAATTTTTACTCTTGTAAAGTGAGCCCTGTTAGGCACCAACCCTGTTAAAGGTTACAAACACACTGCTAAGTGAGACCTTGTTAGAGGGATTTTATACATAGGTTGCCACTTAGTATCTGGCATCTACGCTACCATCCTAGAATCAGCCTTCTTCTTAGACTTTCAATAGGCTTTATACTAATCTTAGTACCATCCTTGAATTAGCCTCCTTCTTAGAATGTCAATAGGATTTAGGTAAGGCCAATGCCACTTTCATGAATCAACCTTTCTGGAAATCTGTTAGGATATATCTCAATTGCAGAAGACTATTAAGTCCTGCTCTGTTAAGAGACTTGATGCTTCAATGGTTAAACTGAAACACAATGACCTATTTCTAAAGCAACTTTGAATTGCAGATTTTTAGATCTATTTATGTACAATACCTCTCTGATAAATGTATCAATTCAATTCCTTTGTGCTCCACACTTTCTACTCTGTGATGTTATGCTTCACTGTTTGTCGGTGTCTGCAGAATTCTTTAGCTCTCCCTTAGCTTGATTGATTAGGACTGTATGAATTTTATCCTTCAACAATTTCTCTTCAACATCCTACTTTATTTAAACTCCCCTTCTATGTATGTGATTTTTTTTTTGGAAATGAATAATGTTTGTCTCTTATATACACATGATATTCCTTAATTCATGATTCTTGATTCTTGGTGTGAAAAACAATTTAGCCAATTTGATTTATGGTTTTAACTCCTGATTTATCTCATAGTTATCTTCTTACCAACTATATAAATCTTCTTTAAATCAATTAATTAATTGTGGTTTGAATAAAAAAAATAGAACAACTAGTTAAGTCTATCCTTAAGCTCTACCAACTAGATATTTTGTCATTTTATGATCTCTATGTTCCGTCGGTCAATTCTACATTTCGTTGTAGGTGACAACTACCAGTTCCATCAGTGTAACTTTAGTTAGCTTCAGGATCTCCATTTGTTAGGCATCATTGGATCTTGATCGCTGGGCAACACTGTCTTCTACTCATCGGGCATCACTATGACTTTATTTGTGTCTTTACCGATGGTGTGCACTCCATTGGTGTTGTCTATCACTTAGTGAATACTTGACTTTCATGCATTACTGAAAGAATAATCTTTGTTCCATTGATTCTCTGAAGTCTTTTGCATTATGTATATGACCGTATAGATAATATCAAGTTGACATCAATGAAAATACAAACCATTAACTAATTTAATGTCTTGCATCATCTTCAACTTAACATTATCAAACATTCAATCAGTTACATGTCATCATAATGTAATAAGGGGGATAATGTTAGTGTATTACATTAAATAGATTAGTTATAGTTTAGAATAATAAATAATTGTTAGTTCATAGTTTTTATTTGGGAAGTTATATTCCCATAGTTAGTTTTTATACTAGAATTATGGTTTTATATAGCCAATGCTAAGAAATGTAACAACACCCATTTTTTATTATATTGTACTAATTGATCAATCTATTTTTCCTTTTCACTTTCAAAACCCTCTATGAATGTTGAATTCCTCTAATGACATAATTTTTTCCATGACATGTCAAATATAATAGTTGTGTTTTTGTAGTCAGTATGTGATTATTAGATTAAAGTAATTGTTAAAATAAGATGCAATTATATCCATGTCTTCATGAAAAGATAAGGGATTATATATTATTGTTTTTACAATCACAAGATTGTGTAACATTAGGCAATAATATATACACACACACACACACACACACACACACACACACACACACACACACACACACACACACACACACACACACACACACACACAGAGAGAGAGAGAGAGAGAGAGAGAGAGAGTTTCAAAAAACAAACATACATATATAGAATTAGTGACTTCATAGGAGAGGAGTGGATGCATATAAAGTAAAAATATTCTACTTGTAACCCTACCTAATTTTCCACATGGACAAGCCACCAAAGCACTTGAACATGATTACATACAAAACAAAACCATAGTAAACATAGCTTAAGTGAGGCAAAATGGTGGCTTCCAATCTCAAAACCTAATGAGATACCCAAATACATGGAACCCCATAAAGAAGAGGGGAAAAGATACCCCCTAAACAAGGAAAAATATGAGATGTAGAAAACCCCATGTGAGGAAACAATAATTTTCATATATGAAAGATGAAGGGGAGAAAGAATGTAGTTTTCCATTATTAAAGTAACTCCTAGAATAATGTTTGATGTTGAACAATAATTCTGAAGATGATCTTAGCTAGTTGAACAATTCCTCCCCTTAGGAAGAAATAGAACTCACGTATCATGGATCAATTTAACAGGACTTTTGTAATCATGAAAATGTAGTTTGTGGAAATGGAAATTGTAGATAATATTTGTCTTTCCATGTCACCTGAAAATCATGTGTAATAATTAATTCACCTAGTTGTGGATGACTATGGATTGGAGGTTTCTATTGGCCTTCCACTAGAAGAGAAAATTGCTATCTCTCTCAAGGACAAGGCCACATTTTTTTCAAAAGATGATTTGAGCCAAGATTGACTCACCTAAAGTCTAGGGATTAATTACTAGATCTATAGGAGGTTGGAGGAAATGAAGGTAGGAGGTTCACTATCATCTTGAGCTAGCTTCTCACTAAGGGATAATTCATTGCATGACAAGTAATCTATTTGTGTCCCTGAAAAGCTGGGACATGGCATATTTGTTCCTGAAGAAAAGAGGGGACTTGATATATTTGTGTCCCTGAAGAGAAGAGGGGGTTTGGCATCATGATTTTTCATTCAAGGACTGAGGGGGGAGGAGGGTAATATTTGAACATGATAAATAGAGCACTTGAGGAGGCATTAGACACACTCAGATGATATGTCACATTCATAATAAAGACGTCTCATGTGTAGGCATGTCGGTGATGTTATTTGCAATAGAAAAGAGGTTGTTTCCATAGCACTTTAGGAGGTGTTAGACACACTTAGAGGAGATGTAGACTTTTGGAGGAAAGGTGTCTCATGTGAAACACTAGAGAAGGAATAAGACACACTCAAAGAATATGTGGAATTTGGAATAAAATGTGTTTCATTATGCGTGGGAGGTGGGAACACTCATGTTGTGCAAATAATTTGAGGTTTTGTGATTAGGAGATCCACTAATGCAGTCAATTTCGTGTTTCTTGAGTGAACAAGGAGGATTAGTGGAGATTCTTCATCAAAGTCTCTAGAAGGGTTGGGTTCAAAACTCTTGCAACTTCCACTCCTATTTGGATTAATGTAATACGGGGGGAATTTTAGCATATTACATTAAATAGCTTAATTTCTTGTTTAGAATAGTAAATAAATATTAGTTCATAGTTGTAAAATATACTACCAACAACCCTACCTAATTTTCCACATGGACAAGCCACTGATGACCTAAGTATGATTACATACAAAAAACTACCATAAATATAGCTTAGACAAGGAAAAAAGGTGGGTTCTAGTCTCAAAACCTAATGAGATACCTATTACCCTAATTTTTTACATTCGGGACAGTAATCAAGAACAGTAAAAAATTGCACAAAGGTACACCTCTTTAACACTATTTTTCAGCTAATGAAAATGAAAAACATTTCTATTACATTCATATTATTAAGTTACATTGTACTCTAAGTATTGATCAGATTCAAATTTTAAAATTTATAATTAATCATTACATTGTGCATTGAAACTGAATGTAGTAAAAAAATGTTTCTTCCATATTACATCTTTCATATTGAAAACTTAGAGGAATATACAAAAAAGAAAGTAAGATAGAAGCATGATGAGGTTTAGGGGTCCATGCATTACCTTTAGGACATCTTCTACATTCTTGAGCTGATTGTATACATTATCTAAGTCTTCACATCCTTTGCATTTCTCTTTGTGTGTTCTACATCCTAGGTCTTCTTTTGGGCCTTTGTCTGGCATCATGGAGAAAAGGTGTTAGATCCAAATTGGATCTAAACAGTACATGGAGACCTAAAATAATCATACAAAAATCAAACTTCCATAATTTCACAGTTACTAATAACACCAATTCAATGCAAAGGTATGTATATACACGAAAAAAAATGATAGCATCAAAGAGGCATATCTTTATGGAACCCTTTACTATATTTGAAAGATGCAATGAGGAAGAGAATCATAATTTGTTACATTATCCTTAATTGCTATAGTTTGTGGGTGGTCATGACTCTGATTATCTAGACACTATAGGAATCCAGAACTATGTAGCTATCTATTGTCCCCTTTCCTATAAAAAGTTTCATGAAAGTAGTACTATCTAGCAAAAGTTGCATAGCTATGGCATGTTGATGTTTAAGCTTGTTCAATACAGATAATAGATGTAATTTTGTTTGTGAGTGTCACGAGCCCATGCTCAAACCTCATGAATATGTGCAAATGTTCAAGCTGTGTAGGAAATAAGAGCAATCAAAACTAGGTGCAAGACAAGTGGTGTATGTGTAGAAGAGAAACAGATGTACTGATATGCAGAATTCATTACTGATCTGCAAGAAAATGATTAAACTATATTGATATCAAATGTGAGTTATGTGCATATGCAGATGCAGTTTTTAAAACAATGCATATTTAAGGAAAAATCAAATGATAATGCTATCGAAAGACATAAAAGATATATGTCACTGTGATCTAATGCCAATATGTGGATATCAAAAGGTGAGCAACAATATTATCAATTAGAGAAAAGAATCAAGGAATTGTGGAATGTTAACATTCAAGGGTCTATTATGTTTTGGGTGTAAAAGAAACTCCAACACATTAAACCAAATATTAAAATGTGGAGTAAGGAAGTGTTTGATGACGTCTTCAAATTCAACTTGATTTGGTAAAGGAACTTGATATCATTCTAGACTCTATCTAGTGGACAAGTATGTCTCAAGACCTTAAGGATTGGGAGACTTCTCTTTTGGTCAAAACTCATAACATCATTTATAAAGAGGAAGTTTACTGGAGATAAAGGTCTAGGTCACTTTGGCTGAAGGATGGAGATAAGAAAACTAGGTTCTTCCATATCTCTACTTCCAAAAATCATGCTTCCAATAGAATCTCCAAACTCAGGTTCATTTCTAGAGAGGTTAGTAATGATAAAGATATTTCTTTGGCTATGGTTGAACTTTTTTCCTCCCTTCTTTGCAAATATCATTCGCTTTCCTTGGAAAATCAAGCCATGCTTCCTTATTCTATCCCCTCTTTAGTGGATGAAGTTAGTAATAAGTTTCTAACTACCATTCCTTCCTTGGAGGAAATCAAGTTAGTTGCTTTCTCTTTTGAGTGGGATAAGTCCTCGGGCCCATATGGGTTTCCTGTGTTCTTCTTTCATAAATTATGGAAAGTTGTGGGCAGGGATAATTGTAATTCTCTTAAAGAATTTTTTGGGTCAAAAACCATTCTTAAAAAAATTAATGCTAGTTTCATAGCCTTGATCCCTAAATCTCCAGGTGTTGATTCAGTTGACTCCTTTAGGTCGATTATTTTATTTAACTCAATGTATAAAATTTTCTCCAAGGTTCTTACTCTTAGACTGTTGGCTATCCTTTCCCATATTATTTCCCCCTAGTAGAGTGGATTTGATCTAGGTAGGGAAATTCTAGAGTCCATTATGAAGGTTCACATTGTCATTCATTTGCCTCAATCCTCTTCTAACCCATGGTTTATTGTTGAAGCTTGATCTCTCAAAGGCTTATGACCGGGTGGACTGGAACTTTTTGATTAATATTTTCTAATTCTTTGGATTATGTGAT
Organism: Thuja plicata; assembly: GCA_018584345.1. Lineage (NCBI taxonomy): Eukaryota > Viridiplantae > Streptophyta > Pinopsida > Cupressales > Cupressaceae > Thuja > Thuja plicata. The sequence goes on along the minus strand of MU224311.1, from coordinate 415,114 downwards.
AAATTGCCGGAGCTTATTTCCTAGCTTATTAGCACTTCGATGTCTTTTGTTATTGTGAACGGTTCTTCTTCCTATTTATTCAAGTCTTCTATGGGGGTCTATCAAGGTGATCCATTGTCCCCCATTATCGTTTCTATTTTGGCAGAGGGTCTTGGTCATTATTTTCATAAATTATCTTCAGAATGTTCTTTAAAGGGCCTAATTCCTTCCTCTGCATCTAGGCCTTTCTCCCATGAGGAATTCATCAATGACACTGTTATTATGGGGTCTTCTACTATCTAGGAGGCTAGAAAGATCAAACAAGCTCTTTCTAATTATTCTCAAGCAACATGTCAAACTAGTAACTAGAATAAGAGCTCCCTATATTTTATTAATACACCTGAGGAAAGACAGAACAAAATTGCTTAAATTATTGGGTGTGAAATTGGGGCTTTTCCTGCAACCTACCTGGTCTGCCATTGGGCTCGAAACCTCCTGACTCATTTTGGGCAGATATTGTGGACAGATTCAATAGGAATTTGGTGGGCTGGAAGAAAGCTCTTCTAAGTCAAGTAGGAAAACTTCAAATTCTAAGAGCTTCTATGCAAAGTATCCCTACCTATGCCATGAGTCTATTTAAAATCTATGGAAAAATTACAGATGTAATTGAATTAATTTTGAGAAATTTTCTTTGGTCTAGAGTGGAAGACAGAAAGAGGCTGGCTCTTATGGCTTGGGACAAGGTTTGTACTCCGAAGAAGTTGGAGGGTTGGGGATTCGGCCTCTAAGAGTGACTAACTAGGCTCTCTTGGCTAAGAAGATCTGGTGAATTTATGGTGAGAAAAAAGAATGGAATGATATTATTCAAATAAAATGTCTCTTCTCATTCCCTCATATATCAGACTTCATGATGTCTAATGTTAAGGTGCAGGGTTCTTTTATTCAGAACTGTATCAAGTAAGCAAAGGAGACAACTTTTAAGGGTTCTAAGTATATATTGGCTACTTGTAGGAGAATTAATTTATGGGATGATTGTTGGGTTAAAAATTTCCCTCTGAATTCCATTGATGCTATTCAGCCATTTATTGAAATATGTAAACAAAGATTTGGCCCATTGGCTAAAGGTTACTGGGAGAACAAGTCATGGGTTGATCTTTCTGATGTAGATTTTTCACTTAAACCCCTGATGCTAGATTTGAATGTTTGTAAAGTGGACTCTAATAAGGAGCATAATTTGATATGGGGAAATCTCCCTTTGGGACTCTTTTCTATTTCTTTAGCTTTTGGCATTTTGTTAAATCCTCCAGATCCTCTTGCCTTCTAGGCCTAGGTATGGGGTAAACAAATTACTCCAAAAATTAACATATTTTATTGGATGGTTTTACAGAATAAGATTCTTACCATTGATAATATCCAAAAGAGAGGCATGATTCTACCTAATAGATGCTTTCTCTGTAAGAATGTTGAGGAATTGTTTTTCCATCTACCCATTGAATGTCTTTACTCTAGAGATATTTGGTGCCTTACCTTGCCATGCTGGGAGATTTGCTGGGTTTTCCCTAACAATATGGAGAAATTTTTCATGCAGTGGAGAAATGTAGTAGTTCCTATGGATAGGTTGTTGTGGAACATCATTTCCCCTCATGTTATTTTGAAAATATGGTGTGAATGCAATGACATAGTTTTTCATGATACTCCCCTGCCTCTAGTTGTGATAGTAGAAAAGATTAAGAGAAGCATAAAAGAGAATTCTATTATCTTCAATGAATTCAAGCTAGATTTTAATGCTAGAGTTACAACAACAACCATAGCTAAATCTTCTTCCCTATGGTAGAATTCCATTTGGCTTCCCCATCCTCGTAGGTGGATTAAAGCCAATTTTGATGGAGCAACGAAGGGGAATCCAACACCGCTGGATGTTGAGGTATAATTTGGGATGAAATGGCCAATTATCTTGCTGTTGTGGCATTCCCCATTGGTTTCTAGACCAACCACATGGTAGATGTAATGGCTCTCATGCAAACATTAAAAAAAATTAATGAGGGAATGCCCTTGAATGTGTGGATCGAAGGCAATTCGATGAATATATGAAATTGCATAAAAGGAATTACTAATCCATCATGGTCTATCAAGTCTATTATTGATGAGGCTAGTATAATCACTAACTCCTCTAATTTCATTATATTACATAACTTTAGGGAAGAAAATGATACTGTAGATGCGCTGTAAAACATAACAGTTAAGGCTGAGGGCATTATGACCTGACATGGTGGTATTTATTTGACCATTGAGGTGAAGGCCAAGTTGGTGTATGATCCAACTCATAAAAAGTGAGCAGATTTGGAAAATCTCAAAAATCTCTCATGAAATTATGCATGTGATTAAATGTAGTTAATAGGGTTGTAGAAAGGGTTTTCTTTCTTGAAGAAGTGAAGTGTAGGCATGCATATACTTGTCCTTTAAACAATTTAAATTTAGCTATTCTTTTCTATCTCTGTCTTGTTTTCGCCATTGCTATGACAACCTATTTTTGAAAGGTATCATGGGGGGTGGGCCTAACTGTAAGGAGCTGAATAACTATAAAAAAAAAAGGAAGAACCAAATAGATGTCTGCGATAAGCTCAAATAGGGTGGCCTCACTAACTACACAGAGTGCCTTCATGGCTCTAAAGATGCTTTCATGAATGATTTTGTTGAGAAATGGAAGGATGGTACTATGGTGATTGGCAGTATGGCTATTAATATTATCAAAGACCTCATTGCTAAGGTTACGGGTTTAAACACAAGGGCCTGAAGTTCCACAAGGACAAGAAGATATCCCAGAAGGCTATTCAGCACTTCCAAAAGCATAAGGTGGAAGCTGAGAGTCTAGTGAAAGACTCTGGGGGTGTTATGATGTCAACTCCATCAAGGAGTTCTAGGAAAAGGTGCTAATGGTGGTTATGGAGTACATCTCACTGGATAGGAGGTTAAAAAGGGCCCATTCCTACCATTTCATGTTGTTATGTCATTTCTGACATAAGGTGAGGGTTCTGTTTCCTTTCTACCTTTTGCATTCTCTCCGTCATAGTATAATCAACCGTAGGAAAAAGGAAAGTAATCTCATTCTGCATGAAGGCCTCATTCTCCTTATTGTAGAGTCTGTTAAGAAAATTGTAATTACCATTCCCTAATTTCTCTCACTGAAAGACTCTATCTCTACAAAGGCTTCGGGTAAAAGGATTAGAGTGACGAAGGATAAGGATGAGTCGTTACTTAAAAAATTAAAATTTGAAAAAAATAAAGGAATGGATATGGACTCGGATGGTGAGAGTGCAGATGGTTATGAGGATACTGATTAAATCTCCATTCTCACTCTTAAGATGAGAGTAAGGAGTCTCTGTCAGTCTTGAGGAGTGTTTCTGGAAATGAAGAGGACAAGTCTCTGTTAGCCCATATTGCCAAGGAGAACGGAATTGAATTGGAAGACATCGAGGGGAATGTGGGGGATAAGAAAGTTCCAATATTGGTCAAATATGCGAGTTATGAAGAGCATGATGTACCCATTTCTTTGAAGCTTGATGTGGTTATGGAAGTGTAGTTGAAGAGGAAGGAGGAGGACACCCCAGGTCAGGAAACCGCTAAGAAGGGAAATATCCCTTCTAGTTCAAGGAATATTCCTTTCTCAAGAATAGTTGATATGAAGTAGTGGAACGTCCAACTGCTAAAAGATGACATGGACGACAAAATTGAACCCCCATTTGGAGTTCTTTAAACTGCGAAGGCTATGTCTATGTACTCATTTTGACTTATGAAATGGGTATTTAAGGAAATCAAAAGCCTCCATCTCAGCTTTTGTGGCTCTTTTACTCATGTGGATTATATTCATGGTAATTAGGATTCTGCGTCAGTTGGGGTTGATGGAATTAAGAACGAGGATGAAAATGATTTGAAGACTCTACGAGATAGATTTGAGATCCAGGAGAACACTTTGAAGAAACAGATGAAGGATAACAATTTATTTATGGGTTATGCCATGGATTGTTTTAACTCCATTAAATGGGAGTTGGATACTGGTTCCCCTATTGTGAAGATTGAGGATGAAAAATATGATAAGGAGGATGCAGGCCCGGACAAGCAGGCGCATTCTGCCAAAAAGAAGAAAATTCAAGAAAGGATTTTAGAGCTTTTGGAATTCAATGTTTCCACCACAAAGGTCTCTAAGGATAAGAAGGAAGCGGAATGCACTATCCTAGAGTTTTTTTAGATCCTATTGTTCCCCTTCTTTTTTGATAGATCATTTTTTGGCTTTGGTTGTCGGATGGCCTAGCTAGTTTCACACTTTTTTCTCTAGTTTTTTGTTTTGATCCTGGGTTTTGCATGCTGGGCCTTAGTCATGTTTCTGTTTGATGGTTTTATTGCTTTTATCATTTTTGTAATGGCTGTAAGGAGTTTTGGGTCCCCATAAAACATAGTTTTAGCAGCAATTAAAAAGTAGTATTATCAATTGTTATACATATGCATGACAAAGAAGAAAGATGAGGAACAAGACACCAGTAATGTTGTTGAAAGTAATGTTGTTACAATTTATCAGTTGATAATGTATATGCATGGGCATAAGGATGTGAATTGTAGAATAATCAAATGACAATGAAGATAGACCATAGTAAAAGAAAGGTAATATGCATGTTCAATAATGATCAAATAACAATGCATATTCGAGAGAAGGGGGATAAAAAAAATGTTGTTATAAAGAGATGGTAGATTAAAACATTTATTATCAAATATGAATAAAAAGAGAAATGATCAAATAACAGGGGATATTTGAGAATGAAGGTAAATAACAGTGTTATTAAAAGATGTATGTTCAATGACAGTGTGGTTTACAAAAGAAAGATAAATTGTTTAAAAGGATCAAGCTCTCTGTTTACAATAATGTGCATGGGTGTCATGAGCCCATGGTTGAACCCTATGGATATCTTTCTTACTGCTATCAAAATGGCCCTTTAAAAGCATGTATTGTATGCTCACTATCGACAAGTGGTTGTCATTACCATTAAAGGCCAGATAGTAGACAAATTCAGACATTTTAATGATGTTAAATATAGAGCAAATATGGTGGTTACTCTTAGTCTCGACAGTTAAGGAGAAGTAATGTGCAAGCTATATGGTCATTCGAGTCTACCATCAACAAAATACAACATAAAGACAAAAACAATAGACTTCCAATGGAGGAGCTAACAAGGAGGCTTAAGTTGAACTCTTGGTTAAAAAGGTGGCAATACATCAATAAGACATTTGAGCTCTTTGTCTCAGCAGTGGTATTAATTTAAACAAGAATACTAGAAAGAAACCCCAAGGATGTGGCATGAAGAAAATAATGGTTTATAGCATGAAGACAATATATTTGTAAAAACAACAGATATATTTTTTTATAAGTATTCATGGGCTCGCATTATTCAAGCCAGGAACATAAGCTTATGTGGGTGTTCAAACAGAGGCTCTAGTTGAGCAAAGATAACAACAGAAAGATCATAAAAACTCCAGAGATCATTGCAATAAACATGGAGAAGTCAACAACTTGAAAGCCTACAAACCGAAGACTTTTAAAACATTCAAATACAATAGCAAGATCAATGAAGACGAAGAGTAAATGCAAAGATAGAAGCATAGAGTAACTTAAATTTAGGTTACAAGCTGATATGTGATGGATCCTGAGATACTTAAGCACGTGCATGGACCATGCCATATATTATGGCGTGAATCTCCACTTTGAAAAGAGAGCCTACAGTGTAGAGGAGGGCCTAAGCTCTCTATTTTAAATAGTTAACTCTAGTGCCAAACACTGTGCGAGTTGATGCATAAACAACAAGTCACTCCAAGTCAAGAGCCCAAGATTTTTTGGTTATAAAATCAACTCTAGATTAAATATCCTAAGCTCCATGCTCAAATGAAAGTCACTGTCAAGGTTAAAGTGATATATATACAACCATATGCCAGCTCGAGGTCACGATATAGAGCTCCAAGATAACTGTTATACACTGAATTTGCGCCTCTGATCTCAAGCTCTCTTGGTCTTGATAATCCAGTATAACAAGGGACTCATCTCCAGGTTGTGGGACCTATGCTAACTGAGATGAGACCTCCAGATTCTAGGCTGGTTCCTCTTGGATAATCACCTTAATTTGCTTCTTAAATAGGAAAGTAAAACTTGAGGGGTAAAGGGATAGAAGGATTGCATGGAAAGGGAAATGACTGAAAGAAAACTACCTACTAGGTGATGCACCGAACTTAGGGCTTGGACCTCAGTATAGAGGAATGAAACCAATGGAGGAATCAGGTCTAATAAGTCACAACTCACTAGATAGGCTTGCATAAGTATT
>MU224311.1:378440-404145 GCA_018584345.1 Thuja plicata | reverse complement strand
ACAACTCACTAGATAGGCTTGCATAAGTATTTCATAGGAAGGCCTGAACAAAAGACTCGACCTATGACCTGCAAACAAACATCCTTCTCTGCAACCAGGTGTAGGAATGAGACAAGACTACTAGGGGATGAAGTATACCCACAAAACATCTAAATCAGATTAGACACAATAACACACAGAATTGTAGAAAATGAGAGGAACTAGGAACCCCAATGTCGATTAATTAGCATTCATAAAATTTGATCCAATAAGAGATAATACACACAAGGAAGCATAGGGATATGAAGAATTATCACAAATTACTTCCAATAGTTTGCATGATCAATGAGAAGAATACAGAATGTAAAAGCCAGAGGGCAGAAAGAATGCCTCAGATAGCTCCTGGGAAGAATGAATTCTCCTTACAAAATGCCAAAATCTGAGCACTAAGGCTCTCAAAAAACTTTAAATACCTCCAATGCACGCAGGCAGGAGTCCCAGAAAACCTAACTAGGGTTATAGATTTACAGTATAATAATTGACCCTAGGACAAAATTTGATCTGGTCATAAATGTGCTACGCTGATGAATCGATCAGATCAGATTTTCCTGCACCTATCCCTATACTGGATCATGCCCATAGAAACGCAACCTGAGTCCATGAGCTATACTCTGCAACTAGTCCCCTGTCATGAATGCTCACCAACTGATCACAGCGTCCCAGGATGAGAAGTGACCCCTGACAGCCGCCCCTCAATTTTTCATCAATGAGTCCTCAATCATGACCATGCCTTTAGCCAACTGCAACTGAGAGCAATAACTTTTGATTGGACTCTGTATCTCTTTCCACGCCTCTGAATCTCCCTTTCTTCACCGAAATTGAAACAAATCTAATCCAGGGATCAACAGACTCTTTGTGCATGGCCTTTCTACAATTAAAAACCCCTTTGATTATTCTGGAACATGAGCACACAGGACCATGGCTGTCGAGCGTTCACAGTGCCAGATCTACCGCCAACCATTCAAATTCAAAGTCTAGCGACCTTGCAACTGACCGTTAGTCTCTATGTCGTGAGCATCAAACGTTGACCCTAGTTAAAACTCCAGACTTGGCGACAATGTATCATTTTACTCCTGTTTAACCCGAGTCCAGATGCAGCGACATCCCGACTATGAAATATTAAACTCACGAGGAAAATTCCTTAACTCACCATTCTTCTAGCGACCCAGTGCCTAACTGTCACCTTAGACTGTCACGGTTAGTCGCCCAGTCGCCAGATGCTATCTTTTCACTTCGAGGCTGTGCAACCACACCAGTCGCCAAGTCGGTAGAACCAAGTACCGAGCCCTTTAACTTATCTTAACAGTCAGCACGTGTCCCTTATCTATTTCTATGACATCCTGACTACCCTTATCACTGAGTCAGGAGTACTTTCTCTGTAGGGAATTTTGATCACCAGACTTAGCGACCACCGTCAGATCATTTGAGCTTTGCATCGGATGGCTGCCATTAAGTCGCTGGACAAAAGACTATGCCCTTAAATCATTTCACGATCCCGCGACTGAAGGCAAAGAAACACTTAGTCTCCAAGTCGCGTGATCGATCTCCTCCATCTGGCGATTACCCGACTGAGGGCCCACATCCACACGTCTTATGCCATTTGTCACACGGCCACTGGTTCATCTGTTTGCACATTGGAACACTGAGTCATCATTCTTCTCTAGCGACAAGGCGGCCCAAGGTAAATCGCGAAGTCAGAAGATGTTTCGCTGACTGCTGAGTTCTTCACGCGACTTCATGACTGAGGGTGGGTCCCATCTTCTTAAGACTTATGACATAGATCTGGAGACCTCACGACTGAAGAGAAAAGCTAAGTCGAAAGACGCAGAAGGAATATTCCAATCTATCAAGAGACCACTTGACAAGAGGAAACGCAGAGTCGGAGGAAGAAAAGGAATATTTGACCAAGGTGAAGCGATAACGCGACTGAGAAATAAGCACATGCTCTTAGTGATGGGAAAAGTAACTGTGAAACATAAGAGCCAAGGGCTAGGGTTTATTACATTGTTCAAACATGAAAGACTCAGGGTTTTCATGGATTTTAAGGGTTTAGAGTAAAGCTTGAGCTGAAGACCTGAGAAAATATGACAGAGGAAGCCAGACAAGGCAGACTAGGCCAAATTGCACAGAAATGAGAAATTTGGGCAACAATAACAACCCAACTTGCAAGTAATAATGGTGAGTTCTAGTTTTGATAACTTGAGCACAAAGGAGAAATAGAGTTACAGTAATGAACACCATATCCACAGCATGGCAGCACCATAGTTAGGGTTTCAAAACCCTCAATCCTCTACCAAATGTAAGAGATCGAATAACCCAAAACCAAGACAAATTCAAATCCAATGAATTTTGGAGTCCATAGAGTACATGAAGGTGTTATTACATTAAATACTATAGTCTTTTTGATAGGAGGAGCCTCAGGATGTTCACTTCTAAGTGCCACACAAACATCTCTTGCCTATACCATGGAGTAGATATTTCAAAAGGTTGTGATTGTTAGGTATTGGTCATGTTGACTTAGGGTGATGATGTCGGTGTTTAGCATATGTTTGGGTTATATGTGATGGGGTTAGAGTTATATGTGAAGTGGGTTTAGGGTTTTGTATATGGTGGGTTGAGTTGTTAGGCTTTGATATGGTTTGGTGTGTTGCTAATGTAATTGAAAATATGTAATTCAAAAATGCAAACATTAGGGGCTAGAATTGAGGCATGAATTATGCCTTAGAATTAGGGTTTATAGCTGATTTGTAGGGGTTTTTGGAGGGGATTAGTTTCTCAAAATTAGCCTTGAGGGGTATATATTTGAGCTTCCTTCTTAGTTTTAGTGGTTCAAAATTTACGGAGAAGGTGGCCAGTGAGCATATTGGTTCCTTTGTACCTCTTTCATGCATTTTGTAGCCATCAGTTTATGTTTTATGTAGATTGTATTCAAGTGAATTAACATATTCCTTGGCATATTTTGTACTTTCTCATGTAACCATTTCGCAAATTTTGAAGATAATAAAGCTAGTCCCCATTATTCACATATTGTTTTTGAGATTTTTTTATTAATCCTTTTCAACATTCCTGCATTTAAGTGTAGTGTGTTTTGCAGCATAGATTAGATAATTGACTAAATTCCTATTCTAGCTTTTAAAGTATAACCTTTTACCAAATTTGTATGTTTGTTGGTAGAATTGTCATTGTTTGTGGTTAAAATCCTAATAGTTTTACTTTAGGTCAACCTATACATTGAATATTGAATGTCACTGCAGATCTAAGGAATGTGTGTTTTGTGGATGCTAGCTTGAAATGATGATAATTATGAATCAAGTTTTGATGTATCACCATTTAGTTTTTTTATTTAGTTCTAGTAATCTTTTCCCTTTTTCCCCAATCAGAAATTAGTCATAGGTGATATTACAAATCCAATAGGAACCAGCCTAGAATCCTGAGATTCCTTCTTAATCAGAGTCCACCCACAACTCATGAAGGTTTCCATTGTTACCATGAGATATTAGTATTCCCTAATGCATGAGTTAGGGTGATATTTCAAGGCCTTAACAATTTTTGGCACACCCGGTGGGACCAGAAGGTCATAGCTATCATAGTACTTGCTAGTTTTTATATGCATCCAACAGGTTGCAAACCTTTGAGAGGTCATTATTTTGCATATCTGGAAAATCTGAGGTTATATCTACTTGTTTTAGGAAAATTTTCTACCTAATATGGATTACTATTCTCCATTTCATTAAAGTATCCCTCTATTCTCAGAATATTAATCATATCAGTATAGCCATGCTATTGTTTTTGTGCCAGAATTTGAATGACAGTACTCGTTTCATGCTTACCACCCTCCAACCCAGTATCAAGTTTCTTGGCAGCATATCTATCAATAGCCACAAGGGACTCTCTTTAATGATTCTCAAAATTATCCCCATCATGTTCCAAACATGAGCCTTTATGATATTCTCAAGAACTTTGAACACCAACTGAGATGTGTAGAGAAAGAGGAAGAGTATGGCATGCATCAAGAGGAGCTATCTTATCAGTATCACATACACTACTATGAGATGGAGGCTCAAAGGTATGAGCATGATTTGTTTTCCAAGAAAGATCCATATAAATACAAGAAAATGAGGCATAAGAATAAGCTCAAGAGAAAATCCAATTGGGACAAGAGGTACTGGATGTAGTTACAAATTTGCCTGCATATTTTGAGCAGTATAGTGAACAAACTGCATCATTTGTTGTAGGAGACTAGTTTGGGCAAGAAGAGATGGTTGTGATCTTCTTTGATGAGTTACCCTCCTTTTTTCAACAATATGAGGAAGATGTGATTTCAATAACATCTCCACAGCAACAAGATGTTCATGATAAGGAGGCAAACCAAATCTTAGAGGATTGCTTTGACAACATTATTGAAGATTTCTATGAGAATCTTAATGTTGAGATGTCAGAATATGTGCCTATTAAAGGGTGCTCTATTTTGGAGAACATTCTTTCTAAACATTCCATGCAGGAACACAAACATGAACCAAGGGCTCATGATTTCTAGTGGCTTAATATTTTTGATAAGATCCTAGCTAACCTAACAGAAGATGATGGTCCTTTGACCATGGAGGAGGAGTTGACATGGTTGTTAGTAATGCAGGACAATCATGACGAGTCAAAGATAATGAGGGAAAGTAAATAAATTAGCAAGGAAAGCTCCATGTTCATACTCTCAAGAGCCTATTATGAGCATGTTGATAAGGAAGACCAAGTGCAGCATGTTGATTCAGACTTCTTCCATAAAATTTGTAAAGTAAGTCAAAATACATTCTCTCTTCATGAAATGTTGCATGAACTGGTTAAATATGCTTCATCTTTCAATCTTCTTGTATTTACCTATAAGCATGTGCATCATTTCAATTTGAGAAGAAAAGGAAAATATTTCAATGAACCAGTTTTCCCCAAGTGATGTCAAGCACACGTAGGTCAGTTTTTGTTTTAGCTTTCCTGGTTTTCAATAAGTCTTCAAGATTCAGGGTTTGTTTGGGTTGCAAAGGAAGAGTTTCATTGAATAAAGGGTGGCTATTAGCACTCAAAAAAGAGGGAAAGGCATACCTTAAGGTTTTTTTCAATGTCTCCAAATACAAGAAATCATTCCTCAATAATCACAAATACATTTACAATTTGTGATAATAAAGTTTTTGCTTCACTATCACCAATCACGAGCATACACACAATTATTGGGAAATGGTTTTCTTATATCCATAGTCTAGGTTTAGGGTTTGAAATAGGTGATTAACAGACTCAATTCCCAATGGAATGTTTTAGGCTACTAGGCCCAATGTCTAGCAGGAAGACACCATTAGAAGTCACCATAATTGTTACCCTAAATTTTTACATGTAGGATAGTAATCAAGAATAGTAAAATTTGCATGAAGGTACACCTCTTTAACACTACTATTCAGCTAATGAAGATAAAAAACCTTGCTATTGCATTCATATTATTAGGTTACATTGTACTCTAAGTATTGATCAGATTACAATTTTCAAATTTATAATTGATCATTACATTGTGCATTCAAACCGAATGTAGTAAATAAATGTTCCTTCCATATTATATCTTTCATACTGAAAACTTAGAGGAATATGTAGAAACCAAAGTAAGATAGAAGCATGATGATATTTAGGGGTCCATACATTTCCAGTAAGAGGTATTCTACATTCTAGAACTGATTGTCTATATTATTTGAGTCTTTACGTCCTTTGCATTTGCCTTTGTTTGTCCTACATCGTAGGTCTTATTTTCATCATGTTTCATGCATAATGGAGAAAAGGTGTTAGATCCCAATTGGATCTAAGCAATACATGAAGATGTAAAAGCATCATACAACAATAAAAATTCCATAATTTCACAATTACTAATAACATCAATGCAATGGAAAGGTACGCATATACATTAACAAAATAATAGCATCAAAGAGGAATATCATTATGGAACCCTTTACTATATTTGAAAGATGCAATGAGGAAGAGAATCATAATTGGTTACATTATACTGAATTGTTATAGTTTGTTCATGATCATCACTCTGATTATCAAGACATTGTAGAAATCTAGAGCAATGTAGCTATCTATTATCCTCTTTCCCATTACAAGTTTCATGAAAGCAGTGATATCTTGAAGAAGTGGCATAGCTATGGAAAGGTGATGTTTAAGCTTGTTGAAAATAGATAATAGATTTAATGTTTCTTTTGAGTGTCACGAGCCCGTGCTCAAACCTCATGAACATGTGCAAATGTTCAAAAAGTGCAAGCAATGAGAGCAATCAAAACTAGGTGCAAGACATGTGGTGTATGTGTATAAGAGAAAGAAATGTACTAATATGCATAATTTATTACTGATCTAAAAGAAAATCATTAAACTATAATGATATCAAATGTGAGTTATGTGCATATGCAGATATAGTTTTTAAAACAGTGCATATTTAAGGAAATATCAAATGATAATGTTGTCTAAAGACATAAAATATATATTTTATTGTGATCTAATTTCAATTTGAGGATATTAGTAAGTAAGAAACAATATTATCAATTGTTATGTATATGCATGATAGAGAAGAAAGATGAGGAACAAGAATAGAGTAATGTTATTGAAAGTAATGTTGTTACAATTTATCAGTTGATAATGTAAATGCATGGGAAGAAGGATGTGAATTACATAAAAATCAAATGAAAATGAAGATAGACCATAGTAAAATAAACGTAATATGCATGTTCATTAATGATCAAATAACAATGCATTTTCAAGAGAAGGTGAATAATAGCAATGTTCTTATAAAGAGATGCTACATTATAAAATTTATTATCAAATATGCATAAACAGAGAAATGATCAAATAATAGGGCATATTCGAGAATGAAGGTAAATAACATTGTTATTAAAAGATGCATGTTCTATGACAGCGTTGTTTACAAAAGAAAGAAGGATTATTTAAAAGTATCGAGCTCTTTGTTCACATTAATGTGCATGGGTGTCACGAGCTCATGCTCAAACCCTATGGATATCTTTCTTATTGCTCTCAAAATGGCCGTTTCAAAGCATGTATTGTATGGTCACTATCGAGAAGTGATTGTCATTATCATTAAAGGTCAGAGAGTAGACAAATTCAGACATTTTAATGATGTTAAAAATAGAGAAAATATGGTGGTTACTCTTAGTCTTGATAGTAAAGGAGCACTAATGTGCAAGCTATATGGTCACGGGAGCCTACCATCAACAAAAGACAACATGAAGAAAAAAATGATAGACATCTAGTGGAGGAGCTAACAAAGAGGCTCGAGTTGAACTCTTGGTTAAAATGGAGTACATCAATAAGTTTGAGCTCTCTATCGCAGCAGTAGTATTAATTTAAACATGAATACGACAAAGAACCCCCAAGGAGGTGGCATAAAGAAAATAATGGTGGACAAAATGAAGGCAATATAATTGTAAAAAAAATAGATATAATTATTTCTAAGTATTCATGAGCTGACACTATTCAAGCTAGCAACATAAGCTTATGTGGGTGTTCAAATAGAGGCTCGAGTTGAGCAAAGATAACAACAAAAAGATCATAAAAACCCCAGAGATTATAGCAATAAACATGGAGTAGTCAAAGAGTTGAAATCCCTCAAACTAAAGAGTTTTGAAACATGAAAATACATCAGAAAGATCAATGAAGATAGAGAGTAAATGCAAAGATAGAAGCAGAGAGTAACTTATCTCTAGGTTACAAGCCAAGATGTGATGGAACCCAAACTTCTTAAGGATGTGCATGGACAACACCATATATTATGGCATGAAACTCCACTTTGCAAAGAGAGCCTGCAATGTAGAGGAGAGCCCGAGCTCTCTATTTTAAGCAATTAACTCTAGTGCCAAGCACCACCCGATTTCATGCATAATCAACAAGTGACTCCAAGTCAAGAGCCAGAGTTCTTTTGGTTACAAAATATCCTCTAGATTAAACAGCTTGAGCTCCATGCTCAAATGATAGTCATTGTGAAAGGTAAAGCGATAGATATACAACCATATGCCAGCTCAAGATCATAGAATAGAACTCCAAGATAACAACCTAACCCCCAAGTAATAATGATGAGTTCTAGTTCATTAACTTGAGCATATAGGAGCAATAAAGTTCTAGCAATGAACATCATATAAATAGCAAGGTGAAAACACAGTTAGGGTTTCAAAACCCTCATGCCTCTACCAAATGCAAGAGACCAAATAACCCAAAACCAAGACAAATGAAAATCAAATGAATTTTGGAGTCCATCGAGTACATGAAGGAGTTATTACATTAAATACTACAGTTTTTTTGACAGCAGGAGCCTTAGGATGTTCACTTCTAAGTTCCACACCAACATCACCTAGCTTATGCCATGGAGTAGATATTTCAAAAGGTTGTGAATGTTAGGTATTGGTCATGTTGACCTAGGGTGATGGTGTCAATGTTTAGCATATGTTTGGGTTATATGTGATACTGTTAGAGTTATATGTGAAGTGGGGTTAGGTTTTTGTATATGGTGGGTTTAGTTGTTAGGTTTTGATATGGTCTGGTATGTTGGTAATGTATTTGAAAAGATGTAATTCAAAAATACCAACATTAGGGGCTAGAATTGAGGCATGAATTCTACCGTAGAATTAAATTTTCTAGCTAATTTGGGGGGAATAGTTTGTTGAAATTATCCTTGAGGGGTATATATATGAGATTCCTTCTTAGTTTTAGGGGTTAAAAATGGAGAATGTGTCTTAGTGAGCATATTTGTTCCTTTGTCCCTCTTTCATGCATTTTGTAGCCATCGGTTCATGTTTTATGCAGATTATGTTCAAGTGAATGCACATATTCCTTGGCATATTTTGTACTTTCTCATGTAAGCATTTAGTATATTTTGAAGATAATAAAGCTAGTCCCCATTATTCACATATTGTTTCTGAGATTCTATTATTAATCCTTTTCAAGATTTTTGCATTTAAGTGTAATGTATTTTTAAGCATAGATTATAGAGTTGATTCAATTCCTATTCTAGGTTGTCGACTATAACCTTTTGCAGAATATGTATGTTTGTCGGCAAAATTGTCACTATTTATGGTACAAACCCTAATAATGAGTTTTAGGTCAGCCTATACATTAAATAGTGAATGTCACTGTAGATCTCAAAAATGTGTGTTTTTTGGATGCTAGCTTAAACTTTTGATAAGTTTGAATCAAGTTTTGGTATATCATCTTTTAGTTTATATATTCAGTTCTAGTCATCTTTTCCCCTTTTCCTTAATTATAAATTAGTCATAGGTGATATTCCAAATCCAATAGGAACCAACCTAGAATCCAAAGATTCCTTCTTAATCAGAGTCCACCCATAACTCAGGAAGGTTTCCATTGTTACCATGAGATATTATTATGCCCTAATGCCTGAGTTAAGGTGATATTTCAAGGCCTTAACAATACCAAAATACATGGAACTATTATACACTAAATTTTGCACCTTATTCAAGCTCTTGTAGTCTTGATAATCTAGTATAACATGGGAATAAATTCTAGGTTTTAGAACCTTTGCTAACTTGAAGTGAAGCCTCCGGGTTGTAGGTTGAGTCCTCTTAGATAATCACCTAATATACTCTTGAACATGAAAGTAAACTTGGGAGAAAAAGGGATAGAAGGAATGCTTCAAAGGAAATGAAAGAAAAGTAAATTATCCTACTAGGTGATACACCAAAGGTGACATGAACCATAATAAAATGACCAAACTAGCATGAAGACTCTCAGATCTAATAGAACACAATATTTTTGAATAGGTTTGGATAAGTATTTCACAATGAGGTCTGAAATAGGAATAGGCTATTCAAGGAAAGAGAATATTTCACAAACAATAGCTTTCCTAAGGGGGTAGACACAGACTGTGACCTACAAACAAACATTCACTCCAACAAATAGGCATAGGAATGAGAAAAAAATAACTAGGGATGAAAAAAATCCACAAGATTATTTAAATCAAATCATACACAGTAGTACACAAAGATTATGAAGAAAGGAAGGCTCAGGAACTCTGATATTTCTCTAAATAAATTCACTATATTATACTTCAATAAGATAAATACAAACACAAAAGAATTGGAGGGTAGAGAAAATGCCACAGAAAGCTCATACATAATCTAGAATTTAATGAAAGATTATGAAGTGAAATCTTGAGGGAAGAGAAAATGCCACACAAAATCTTACACCAGCTAGAAAACTCTGAGCTCTAAAATCTCTCAAAAAATGTATATACATGCTCCTCTAGCACACAAGCTTAGGAGTGAATCTGATTCTTTGAAATTAGGGTTACAATAGATTTGCATAAATAATTCAGAAAACATAAGACTATCAATTTTGCTAATCAATGCGTCATAGAAATATTTCAATCAATTAGATACAAAATGGAATATTTTTCCCATCACCATAAATGTGCTCTTGAGAATTCATCTCGACTCATTCCTCTATCTCTGTCTTGAAAAATCATGCCACCGCCATAGACTCTGAGAATAAAATATTTTGAATATTTGAATATTTAAATGTTAATGTTCACAGGTGGCACAGGTACTTGTATCAACCATTGAGAAAATATTTTAATCTCCTATTCAAAACATGCATGTCAATTTTTATCTCAAACTTTGGTTCTAACTAATCTTTAACCATGGATAACTGAATCCTTCATGTTGATGAGTCACCGAGTCATTATCTTGAATCTAAGTTTGTAACGAGGTTTCATGACCACCATAGGATCAAATCTAAGATCTATGAACCCCACTCAATCTCAAAACCATAGGAGAATATTCATTTTTCTTATGAGACTAAGTGATCACTGTGAGATCAAAACATGATCAACGAAATCGATCAGATCATCAAGAAATCTGAACTTGTCTTTACTTAATTTCGTTGACCATGGTTTTGTTTCAGAGACTTGGTGACTAAGAAGTCTCACAATCTTTTATCATTTTTCTTACCCATAATTTCCTTATGAAACTCAACGAGCTCCACGATTTTATCTTTGCATCAATAGTTCGTGTGAAATACCATAAAATTTGTTTACCTTTTCACTTTCTTTGGAAACTTAGTGACAAAGAACATAATGCCTAGGGTCGTCCATTTCCATGTGTCACTCTATTATTTTCTTATGACCACCTCAGCCATGAATTCCACCATGTCACTTGTTCTGACCTTGAAAATATTCTACATGGCATTCACGTGTAACCTCGTGCAAGTTGGATCTCGATCACCCTAGCTTTGACTCCAGCTTAAGCTTGATTAACCAAAACTCTTGAATCGCTGATTCGCTGAAACATTTAGTTGAATTTGGGTTTATGATGAGATTCAACAACCTCCACAAGTTTATCCTTTACATCAACAGCTTGCGTGAATTCTCTAGATCGAAACAACATGTTCCCTTTCCTTTATGAGATAACATGACTAAGGAAAAATGTGAAGTCATGAAGTAAACTAGAATATTGATTTTCCTTTGCGTGACTTAGAGATAAAAAAAAGAGGATTAAATGTGCACATGACTAAAAGGAAAATTAGGTCATTGGACAAGGTAACGAGGAAATAGATCACGACGTAGAGAATTATGACTTTACCATGAAATTCATTAGGTTTTACACTTAGATCTTTTCCATGGACAAGAAAAATGAACCAGAGAGCTAGAAAAATGTAGAGAACGAGATCAAGACCTAGAAACCATTGCAGAATCCTACAAGCTTGGATCTACTCTTGTGGGAGCCACATTTTCCTCCTCTTGTAGCAAAAATTCACATGTAATGGAAAATTTTGGGTAAGACGAACCTAATAAATAAGAGGGAAAAAATGAGTGGGAAAACGCTACTTCCTAAAGTAGGAAGAAATATGAGAAGTAGAAAAATCCATGTGAGGAAAAATTAATTTTCATATATAAAAGATGAAGGAGAGAAATAATGTAGTCTTCCCTTAATGAAGTAACTCCTACAATAATGTTTGAAGCACAAAAATAATTTTGAAGATGATCTTATCTTGTTGAAAAATTCCTCTCCTTAGGAAGAAATAGAGCAACAAAAGTATGAAACTTATATTCCTATTCCTCAAAGGAAAATGGGAGAATAAAACTCAAGATGTATGATGCCTCTAAAATTTCCTCGAGTTTGAAAATTTTGATGTCAAAAAGTTCCGAAGTCAAATCAAGTAATTTAGGCCACAATGATGAAAACAAAAATGTAGAGCTCTATTAATTTTTTCTTATATACATTGTCGAAGGATCCCCTTAAGTTTTCCCATAGCTCCAAGCTCAACTATAAATTACCAAAACTAAAGAAATAACTCTTTTACTTTTAGAGACATGGCTATAATATATTCAAAGAAATTTAACACCACTTTTCATATTGCTTCCATATTAAGTACCAATGATATAAAGAGTAGGTTAATATGGATAATTTGATTTGATTTTTTCTAATTTTATTAGACAACTAAAATAAACACATATTGTGATCTGCTTCATGTAGCCATTTGACTCTTTCTTTTTGTCACAAAAATATTTCTTGCATTTTTAATTTTTTTTTATAATGTTCATTTGAGATTTTATTGTTTAGTGACTTTATGTTCTATTATGGGCCACTCTTGGGTTGTTGATTGCTCAACCTTCCAAAACCTAAGCTCCACCTAATTTTTTTGGCAAAAATATTAATGACATATGCCTTATTTCATTTTGAGTTCTCTTCTAAAATTTAATAATATTGTTTCCATTATCATAATATTTGAAAACATTTTATCTTGAACCTCCACTAGTTTGTAAGATACATTTAAAACTCTATCCATTCAAACCTCATTAGCTTTACTAATAAATATATAATCATATAATCCAACATATTTCCAAATAATACTTTGTGTGACCCCACTTTTTATCTAAACTTGGAATATTAGTGAGTCTTCCAAAATATTAAAGAAAAATTAGGGGCACAAAATTATATTTCCAAAATATGCTAGTAATCTAGAACCATGTATACTAGTGAAACATACAAATCCAATCTTTAGTGCTCGAAACATAATTTGGATCTAGCTACAAATCTATATAGATTTCTAGATCTAGTGTCTTTACTTCCCGATTGATTTCTTTGAGTGAATAACCAAATATGATTTTGTGCCCCCACTTTTTCTCTAAACTTACAATAGATCCATATCACCCAAAATCTACTTTTCTTCATTAAAATATTTCTTACTACCTTGTTTTCTTCCGAGAAAAGAAAATTTACGACTTCAAATTTTGGCAACAATATGACTATTTCCATATAAATCCATGATTAATAAATTTATGTATTCTATTAATTTTAAACCAACCCACCATTCAATTTGGTGTCATCCCATTAAATTTCCATTCTCAAAGCATCACTATAGCATCTACCATAACTCCTCCATATATTTTTCAAACTTATTCAATATCTCTCCAATGAAATTGTCTTCTAAAACCTTCATCTATTGATAAAGATTATTTTTTAGAGACTCCATATAAATTAAAAACATAAGAAAATATTTTTTTTCCCAAATGTTTAGCCCTCAAATGTTCAAAATGATTATCTTAAATTTTTTTGAATGATACTAGGTACCCACCTCCTTCATTCCTCTTACCTCTTCTAATTGTTTAATTCTAATTTGAATTTGTCTATTTTTCATAATATGTATCTTTTGTTGAATATTCATAATTATTGATAGGATTATTTTGTAATTCCTTACCTAGCCACTTTCTTGAAAGGGGTTAAATATTACTTCTTAGGTCCTCACATATTCATTTTAGGTTTTTACTCCACCAATAAAAGAGTGGACACTCAAATTGTAATCCTTACCAAGGAATGAGGAGTATCTCTAGTCCTTTCTGAATAAGACAACAACACCTTCGTACTATAATCTATATTCATGAGCTATATTTATCATACATCCTACCCAATTATTTGTTTAACTACTAAGAAAATTTCAACCTTTTAACATTTAAATACTTCATTAGAAGTCATTCATAGTTTAATTCTTAGTATCATTCCCCAAACAATTATACTAGCTTGATTTTTATTTTAATAAAGTTACTCTAATCCACTTCTAGATAAATTTGAGCATAGGAAGCTAATTAAACTCCTTTAACTAATATGAATTTTTGAATTTTATCGTAATGAATCTTTATATTTCCTAAAAGTATCTTTTCACCATAATTTTTCTAAGAAATTCATACATCTAAAACTCTTAAGGGGAATCCCTAATCAATTTATTTGTTTGGTCAAAACATGGAGTTCAAGCCCTAATATAATATCTTTTTTGAGAATATTAATTTAGTATATCTACATTTGAAAAATAATATATTTATAAGCATAAAGTCTCAAAGATATATATTAGAGTTAGGATAGTTCAACTATTTTATTTTAATGCAATTCTTGGTCAACGTCATTTTGTAATTATCAATGGTTAAAAAAGGAATTAGAATAATGGTGCATGAGATGTATATATCTACCTTAAATATTCTAACACTAAAGACTAAAATTCTACATTTCCTTTTCCTTGATTCTTATAGTATCCTTTCCTTCACTAATCCTTGACATTCCTCAGTAAAAAGAATGTTAACACCTTGGATGTTGACGATAGTCTTTCTCCTACCTTTTTTCTTCGTGACCTAGTGTGCTAGAGGGATCCTTGTTTCTCTCCCCTCTAACCTTTGGATTTTTGTTTGTGCTCCATTTCCTTCTTTACTCTATTAATATTGTTTTTCTTTTTCACCCTTTTCATTTATTTTATTTTTTTCATTTTTCTTCTATATGTATTATTCTAATTTGCATTTAGTTTTATTTATCACTTGTCTATCATTTTTCAGTTTTATTTTTTTCTTATTTAATTTTGAAAAATTTAACTATATTTTGTGTATTATTTGTCATAATATTTTTTTTTAGTTTTGTAGCTTTTAATTCTAATAAGCGTAACAATGAGAAGTAAACAACGCGAAATTTTTCCATTACATTGTTATCCCACATTGTTAAGGGTTTCTTAGATGTAATAATTAACTTAAAATAAATTACACGTGTATAAATTTTGTTCACATTCTAATATGTTTCATCAATAATTTTTAGGATTTTCTTAATCAATTTATCGTTCATCATTTGAGATAAGATATGCATGACATGGATCAATTTTCTTATTCAAATTTGATCTAATAAAATTTCAAAAATCTATAGTATTAATTATTATTTTTTAAATAAAATTGACATAAGCCACTCAATAATATATATTAAATACGAACATATTTTAAAGAGTCTTGCAGAAAGATGGTAAGTAACAAACTTGCTTAAAAAACACCCAACACTTTAAAGTAACAGAATGTGCAATCCCAAACTAGCTCAAACCTAATTTCCTTGAGCACTTTTACTCTGCAATACCACTTGTTTTTCAAAATTTAGGCCTGTATGAGACAAGGAAGTGAAAGGGAGCTGATAATTGCATGAATATAAATTTAAAAAATGATCTACCATTAATGAAAGAAATCACACCAAAGGAGCGGCCAAACTAGTACTATTACAATGCATGGATCTATTAAGCTTGATTACATGCACTTCTAGACCACACAAACCCATTGTATTAAAATCTGTGAGCTTAACCATGAACAAGTCCTCAACCAAAAGAAATCAAATTGTTGTAATCAACTACTAGTGCTTGCCTTATGAGAACACTAAAATTATTGGTGTAATACACTAAGTATATTGAAAATAATAATTTAAGTTAATTAGGGATTCTTTTATTAGTTGTCATTTTTATCTCCACATTGTTTTCCATCATGTAGGAACGGTTTCTTAAGTATCTTAGTACTTCATGGAGTTCAATGTTGCTTTCTTGTGAGGAAGATAGCTTTCTTTCTGGTGTTCATCTATATGCAAGCTTTAATCATTTCAAGTTCAATTTTTCTTAGTATTTATTGATTTTCTTAAAATATATTATTGATGATACATTTTTTATTTGGTATATTAAAATAACCAAAAAAATAACTTCAATTAATATTAAGATCTATCTAAAAATAATAATACAGGGTTAAGTGTAATAATATGACTGAGTTGACAAAAACTCTCACCTTGTATTTTAAATCTGACATTCATTTAGATGATGAAAAAAATAATATTTAACATTTCTAAAGTAAACACTAAGTAGTATTTATCTCTACATGCAATTACTTAAGTAAAAATTATAAACTAAAGAAAATTAAATTTTAAATAAATAAATAACTCTAAATTGATATCTCTCAATTTTCTTTAGATAAGTATTAAGATATTTTTCCCGATTTAAGATTCAATTATAATTTTGAGAAACTTTAATTGAAAAGTTTAAGATATCTTTCGGTCTTCCTTGCCACATCTTTGGTCCCTTGAGGATCTGTCTTTTTATTTTCTTTCTATTTGGTAGTTTCTAGGCAATGTCCATTTGACATTCTCATTTAATCCTTGTTATTGTTGTAACTATGTTTAAGTTTGACAGTTGAATGATTTTCCTCTCAAACTTATTTATATTATTGTTTAACTTTTCCATGATTAATTAATATTTTTGAGAGTCTGTCTTTACATAATAATAAAAAACTAAACCAATGTAAAGTTGCATATTTATCAAGAAGCTTTCACGCAATCAGTACACACAGTATATGAATAGGCACATATAATTAGCATTGGCATTCAAGAGTCTTCACACATAAGGTACACAAGACAAGACGAAGTAGAAAAGGTGGAGTGTGATTGTCTCACTTATTTAGCATATTGTGTGGTTGCAGAAACCTAGTTACTTGTGACATAAGTGTATGGATAGTGATGAGTACATAGCGTGGGGATGGTAATGGTAGGGATGGATGAAAAAGCATATGGGTAGAATTGAGAATGGACCATGGGAATGGTGGTGGTGGTGGTGAGGGGAAATGAGGTGGTGTGTAGTGAGAATGGTGGTAGGTTGCAGCATGATGTTGGATCCAACTTCACCATCGCCATTCCAAGGCCCACATTGCTTCCCAAACAGACCAACATCACCAACACCACCACACTTTCATTGTACTCACCCATCTTCTGCACAATCACACACACAAAATATAGTCTATGTATTAGGCTTGTATACTCAAAGTCAAATGAAGCTAAAATACTCCTATTGTTATATTGGGCATACCATAAGCTGATCTAAAAAAAATACAGACTATGTTTCTTTTTCATTGCTTGTATGTTTTTTCTTTTCTTTAATGCTTGTATCGATAGGGAATGGACATGTCAATTAATTATTGTGAGGAAAAACTGAACTGCTAGTAGTGAATGTTGGAGATTTGCTTCTGTGCAAATAGATTGTATGTTTGTCATTGATGACAACATATAATATACAATAGTGTTCTATGTGTATTTGTCAGAATAGACATATTAATCTTTGCGTGTTCA
The DNA here is from genome assembly GCA_018584345.1 of Thuja plicata. Classification (NCBI taxonomy): domain Eukaryota; kingdom Viridiplantae; phylum Streptophyta; class Pinopsida; order Cupressales; family Cupressaceae; genus Thuja; species Thuja plicata. Next base: position 386,668 of record MU224311.1, on the reverse strand, counting down.
TTTATATGTTTTAGACATGTTCTAGATGTTATGTGCATCCACATAGATTTAGATATGTAGTTACAGTTGAGTTATGTTAATCTATTTTGGCAGTTACAATTTCTGGAGATTATTTGTTAAAGAGCTGACATATTTACATTATTTCTTGAGTTGCACCTATCTTTAGGATATGTGTGTTTGTATTCATGTTGAGTTATGATTTAATAATGATTAGCCAAAGGCGCTAATTGTGTTTCAACATAAGCGTGATGTTTGAGTTAATTTGGTGGAGCCGACTTTGTGAAGCGTCACGTCAATTCATTTTGAGTTGCGCAGTCCTAGTTATGGTTCATGCTTAGTTAATCCGACCAGGAAGTTTTTGAAGTGTTTCTTATATCCATCGTGACCTTACCCTTGAACAAGATACATATAGCAGTTCAATTATGATTATTAAGTTTGAAAATTGAAGTGAAAAAGGAAAGACAGAGCAGAGCATAAATTTAGGCAGTAAAACTACAATTGAAGATCTATGTGAAGAGGTGGAAGAAGATTACAATTCACTGGAACTGATCAAGATAGCAGGTCTACTCAAATAGTTCATTTATTAGATATAGCCTATATCTATTTTATTGAAGGTTGCACCCTTCATCATTATAGCAGTGAGCTTTTGGAAAGTGAGTCCTCACCCCTAACAGGGTTATTTGTAAAAGAATCCTAATAGGGTCTAACCCTTAACCAGGTATCTATACTTACTACATTGTAAATATCAAATCCTAATAGGGTTGCAAGATCTTTTAACAAGGATCACTATAAACTAGTACAGTTATTTGTGGGTGCTAATTTCCACCAGGGTTTTTACCTAATTTGGTTTTCCCTGTTACCAAAATTGTGTTGTTCAATTTTGTGTTATCTTATTGAGTTTGTGTTTAAAGTTATTATGTACTTAATTGAAAAAGAATTGAATCTTTTAGATAACTTATTCACCCCCGTCTTAGTTATCTCTTGGGACTATTCCTAAAAATTGGTATCAGAGCTCTGGTCCTCTGAAAGAAAGTTTAACCACTTGAGGAGATCATTAATTTAGCAGAAGTGGAACATCTGAAAAAGAATCTTGAAGCAGCCCTTGATGATCTTGATAGATCTAAAAAATAAAATTAAGAATTAAAACTTAAATTTAATGGCTCCCAAATGCTTATCAAAAAATGGAGAAAATATTTAAAAGATTGCTCTACAAATGATTTGGGTAAAATGGTCAAAAAGATGAATGAAGAAAACATGTCTTTGAAGGACAAGATTGAAGATCTTAATGAACAGCTAATAGAAATCCTAACAACTATTGAAGAAAATACCAAAGAAATTAAATGATTAGATGAAGAACATAAGCAAGAAAATCTGAAGATCTTGGAGTTGAAAAACATCAAGAAAAAGATACAGTCTGAATTGACAGAAGCAAAGAATCATGTGGAAGAACTACACACTTGTTATGATCTAATTCAATCACAACTCTATGTACAGAAGTTAAGAGGAGATACTACTGGTGTTGGATATAGTATAACACAAAGTGAAACCAATACAATACAAGAAAGTAATAAAGTAAAATACAAGTCTATAGAAGAAAAGGTTACTGAGAATCTCATAGAAGCTAGAGCAGAATCATCTAAAGATGAACACAAGACAGTTAACAGAAATTGTTATGCATGTAACAAGCATGGAAATTTGGAAAAATATTATAAAGAGGTAAGACCCTTTAATGGCTATTTTTAATCCTATAATAAATTTGGTCATAGGGCTATACATTACAGAACTAGTCAGAGAAATCAATCATAGCAGAACCAAATAAACCTAACTCAATAGAATTAGAGAATTCAACCTTAGAGAAACTATCAAAGGATTACATGTCAAAGATGTAATTATAATGGACACAAAGCCATGAAGTGTAGTATGGTAAACAATAGCAATAAATCTCCAATCATTTTTCACTCATGTAAAAAAGCTAGACATATCTCAAGGTTTTGTAGATCAAGAACACAAATATAAGAAAAGCCTAAAGAATCATTTTTTGAAGATTCTGGTGAATTTAAGCTTGTAAAAGATATAGAAGATTCAAATAAAATATGGGTTGAAGTAAAGAAAGATGATGATGTTATCAAGATAGTAGATGCATCAACAGTGGTTGCAACTTCTACTTCTGGTTAGTTGACCCTCATGGTCTTAGGGGGTGCTATTCTAGCTCTAAACCCTTGCATGGTTGTTATACTCACCTCTAAGTATGCATCTATGGATTTAGGTATTTGGTGATGAATTAAGGAAGTATGCATGGATGCATAGCTTGTAATTCATAAAGAACCAGAGATTCCAAATGTGCCTATGATAGGTCCATATGATTCAACACCCAAAGTTACATCACCCTCTGATACAATCAAAAATTTAGATGAAACCATTGAGATAAATGATGTTTAGATCACCATGTCAGCCTCATAAAATGACTTAAATAGGTTTGAGGAAGCATTTTTAAATACTAAAGAAACTAAGAATGTATGCACTGATAATACTTATTTACAGCAAGAGCAAGTTACGACAGAAGAAACAACAGGACAAGATGAAGGGAGAAAGGATGAACCTAATGATCCACCCTCTATAGGGATCCCAGTGAAAAGTGAATATATGGATAGTCAAAATGCTATATTCACTCCATCTATCAAACCATCAGTATCATTGTGGTCAAGCTTGGCCCCTAATTAAGAAAACCTAGATGCACGGGGAGAAGACCTGATTAAAATCAGTGTATTATCCAGGGAGAAAGCCAAAGAGAAACAATTTATGAGAAACCATCTCTTTTTGGAGATAGTAAACATTCTGAATAATCAAATATATCATTGGAGATGAGAGCAATAAATTCTTGACAAGATCAAGAGAAAAATATTTACCCATTGATGAAGAGGTATGTTTACTTTCATAAATTGAACCTTTAAGTGTTGAAGATGCATGTAACGATTTAGATTAGCAAAAGGAAATGAAAGAAGAATTAGATTAGATAATCAAGAATGATACATGGGAACCGGTCCCTACACCTTGTGACAAAAATGTGATTGGAACAAAGTGGATATTCAGGAATAAGATGAATGAAGAAGGTACAATGGTAAGAAACAAAGCAAGATTGGTATGTAAATGATATGCACAGAGAGAAGGAATAGACTACACTAATACATTTGGTCCTATGAGAAGAATGTAAGCTATCAAGTTGTTTTTGGCCTATGCAACATTCAAGGAATTTATAGTATATCAAATGGATGTCAAGTCAGCTTTTTTGAATGGTGACTTGAAAGAAGAAGTTTACATAAAATAGCCTGAAGGATTTATTTTATCAGACAAACTAGATATGGTATGTAGACTTCAAAAATCCCTTTATGCACTTAAATAGTCATGAAGAGCTTGGTATGAGAGACTTGATAGTTACTTGACCAAGATTGGTTTCAAAAAGGGAACATTAGACTACAACTTATTCATAAGAGAGACACCTGATGGATTACTACATGTTGCTATCTTTGTTGATGACATTATCTTTGGAGGTAATGACAAGCTCAGTGTGAATTTGCCAAAGAGATGCCAAGATAATTTGAAATGAGCATTATTGGACCCATCAAATATTTTTGGGGATTGAATGTAAAACAAACAGACAAAGACATTCATAAATTAGTCTAAGTATGTGAAGGAGATATTGAAGACTTTCAAAATGGAAGACTGCAAACCAGTAAGCACCCCTATGATAACAAGAGGAAATCTTTCTAAAGAGGATGATTCCACAACAGTTGAAAAGACACTATACAAGTCTATGATTGGAAAACTCGTATATCTTACTCAATCTAGACCAGATATTTCTAATGCAGTTGACATTGTTGGAAAATTTATAGTAGAGCCTAAACAAAATCATCTAATGGAAATAAAAAAAATATTAAGATACCTAAAGGGGATTATAGACTATGATTTATGGTATCCTAACAAAGAGAACATACAACTTGATGTGTATACAGATGCAAATTGGGTAGGTTGTGCTGATGACAGAAAGAGTACCTCAGGAGGAGCAGTATTCCTTGGAGACAGGTTGGTTACTTGGACAAGAAAGAAGTAGAATTGTATCTCTCAGTCAATAGAAGAAGCTAAGTATGTTGTAGCAACATTGAATTGTTCAACAATGGTTTGGATCAAACAGATGATAAAGGACTTTGGTATTCAGATTGATTATCCTATTGTTATTCAGTATGATAATTCTAGCACTATCAATATGTCAAAGAACCCTGTGATGCATGCAAAGAAAAAACACATTGAGATCAAATATAAATTTTTGAGAGAAAACATTGGAGACAAAGAATTAAATTTTGATTATGTGAGCACTAAAGAACAATTAGCAAACATCTTTACAAAGCCTTTATCAAAATATAATTTTGAGTATCTCAAGGAGAAGCTGGGAGTAATTCCCTTTCCTGAGTCTGATTAGAATTTGCAGCAAGTGCATCAGTCCTTGGTGACTGATGAATGGCTGGCTACTCTACTTCTGGAGTAGTACCTGTGCTTAATTTTTTATGGCACCCTTTGCCACTAATGTCAAAAGGGGAGTATATAATAACGGGGAGCATATACTCTAGGGGAGTATATAGGCATGAAAACAAAAAAATAGTCAGAGTTGATATAGTAGTGAAGATGAACCTTTGATGAGGATATTGAGAAGATTGTAAAAAGATAGAGCTTACTTTGGGTTGATGGTGTTTTTCATATCATATATGCCATCAATGTCAAAGGGGGAGATTGTTGGAGATTTTCTTCTGTGCAAATAGATTGTATTTTTGTCATTGATGACAACATATAATATATAGCAGTGCTCTATGTGTATTTATCAAAATGGACATATTAAGCCTTACGTGTTCATTTCTATGTTGTAGACATACTCTAGATGCTATGTGCATTCATGCAAATTTAGGTATACAGTTATAGTTGAGTTATGTTAATCTATTTTGGCAGTTACAGTTTCTGGAGATTATCTATCCAAGAGCTGACATATTTACATTGTTTCTTGAGTTGCACCTATCTTCAAGATATGTGTATTTGTATTCATGTTGAGTTATGAGTTAATAATAATTATCCAAAGGTGCTAATTGTGTTTCAAAAGAAGTGTTATGTTTGAGTTAATTTAGTGGAGCTGACTTTGTGAAGTGTCACGTCTATTCATTTTGAGTTGCACGGTCCTAATTATGGTTGCATGCTTAGTTAACCCAACAAGGAATTTTTGGAAGTGTTTCCTATAGCCATCGTTACCTTACCCTTGAAGAAGATACATATAGCAGTTCAATTATGATTACTAAGTGTGAAAAATGAAGTGAAAAAGAAAAGACAGAGCAAAGCAGAAAGTTAGTCAGTAAAACTACAATTGAAGATCTATGTGAAGAAGTGGAAGATGATTACAATTCATTGGAATTGATCAAGATAGTAGGTCTACTCAAACAGTTCATTTATCAGATATAGTCTATATTTGTTTTACTGAAGGTTGCAACCTTCATCATTCTAGAAGTGAGCTTTTGGAAAGTGAGTCCTCACCCCTATCAGGGTTATTTGTAAAAGAATCCTAATAGGGTTTGACCCTTAACTAGGTCTTTGTACTTACTACATTGTAAAGATCAACTCCTAACAGTGTTGCAAGATCTTCTAACAAGGATCACTATAAACTAGTACAGTTATTTGTGGGTGCTAATTACATGGTCAATAATGTTGTTTGTGGGTGCTATTTCTAGGTGCTAAGACTTGGCGACTAAGAATTGGCAACTAAGAATTACCTAATTTGGTTTTCCTCATTACCAAAATTGTGTTGTTCAATTTTGTGTTATCTTATTGAGTTTGTGTTTAAAGTTATTATGTACTTAATTGAAAAATAATTGAATCTTGTAGATAACTGATTCACCCCCCCTCCTCTCAGTTATCCCTTGGGAATATTCCTAATAGTGAATAAATTGTCTCACCATTGAATTACATTTACAAAGTGGCATCATTGAAGTGACATCATCAGGTCAAAGAAAATTAGGTGGATTGAATGTACTCTTCAAAGCCACGTACATGCATTTCATTATTGAAATTTAAAGACTATTTTCATCGGTGAGACTTAGGTAAGTCTAGAAGAGTCTAGACTAAAGACAAATCAAGAACTCATTGACTTGGAGAAGAACAAAAGTTTAAGCCATTTTCTTCTTATTGAATTAAAAAGATAAAAGTTATGTTATGAATAGAAAAAATAAATTGTACATCACATAGCAGCAGTATTAGCTTCTAAAATACAAGCACAATAGAACCATTAAGGAGAAATAATAAAGAAAAAATTGTATAATGAACATAGACAATGCCTACAAATAGAAAATAGACACAACATTGAAAAATGCATAAGAAACTAGTATAGTAGGTACAATATTGTTAATTACCAAAAAAGTTGTGCAAAGTGATAATAGAACAATACAGTAACAAACAAAAATAATTCAAGAGGAGGAACCAGTGAGTTGAAGCAAACCCTAAGAAAGAGTCAATCTTGTAGGTTGAAATGTCTTAGTCTTTGCACTATTCTAAACTTCTTTCTACTTAGTAATTAAGTTTAACTTGCTACTAGGTTTATTTTTTATTAATGGAAAAAAAAGATTTGTAGGGAACCAAAACCCTTTACAAATACATTTTGGTGGGATCTGGAACCCACAAACAAATGGCTACAAAGAAAATAACATCAATGAACAGTAATCGTACCCACACTAAACTATTAGCAACCAATAAGATAACTACAAAGAGAACTCTAGCTACAACTATAGAAGGCCAAGGCATCAAACAACTTTACATAGGGGTTTGATAGGCTCCCATAACTTGAATCATGGGTTTTACATTGTTCTCATAACCAAAATAAATTAAATATTTCATAAGATATCAAAGGTCCAAATCACCATAGATAAGGGTGAAAAAAGGGGGTTTTGAAAGGTTCCCCCAACCTTCATCATGAAAAAATTACTCTTCAAGAAACTATCACAAGTGCCATTATAGTCCACCTCAATAAAGTCTATCACCACAAGAGAAAGTCATCCATGAGAAAACAAACCTTCTTGGCCACACAAAAATCCACCTTTATATGAATTTCGACCACCTCAACACGAATTGTATCCATGAAAGAAGAAACTAGAAGAGAAAAAGGAGACAATTGCAAGAGGAAAAGATGAATGGGAACAAGTACATCAACACTCAACAACTTATAAAACTTTCTCTCAAACTCCAACACAAACTAAAAAGCTCCCACAACCTTGTTAGCCACACATAGCTCCACCTGAGAAGGGGAACAACTACATGAACACTCCACCACTTAAAATAATTTCTCCTAAAATACAAAACAAACCTTGCACTATAAAACCAACCAATACCTACACACAAAATAGATGATAGGGAAAAAGACACCCAAAATATAGAGGAAAGAGGAAGGAAAAGAGCACAATAATTATACCCTCTAAGAGACTGACAACTTTCAATGACCAATAAGTATACAGCTAGAGCCAATCACCTGTCACAAGCCAAAATAGTAGGCCAAAGGGATCCAAAAAGGAGAAAGGAAGGGAAATATGAAAGCACCAAAGAGTCCATCCTCTCAAGATGCTTGCACCCAAATATATCCAAGAGAACTTGTTTAAAATAACAACATGAAAAAATAATCTGAGAACATAATAAGATAGGGGAAGGTAATTTGCATAGTTAAGAACACCCTCTTATGATGCAAACACCCAACTACCCCCCAAAAAAATGCACCCAGAGATCCCTAAACACCTACATAAAGAAGCTTAAACATCAAGGTATAATGACCCATCATATAAAGAGGAATAAAAAAGGGTGAAAATCATCAAAGATCATCCTGAAAAGAAAATCAACACCAACCTATTCCACCAACTCTCAAACTAGGAAACCATTCACCCAGATAAAGAAGCTTATTAATTAAACAAAATCCTTAGACACAAATCTAAAGGGGATAAAATAATCTCTACACCAAAACCCAAATGGTATAGGGCACCATGCAGAAACAAGAGTCACAACCACCAAAATCACTACCACTATGAGCGACCACAAACTTGCACAAAGACAAGGAAGAATGTGGGATTCAGTTAGTTAACCTAAACCATAACATGGGCATTCATGATATACTAAAACATCCCCCTATTTTCAAAAAAAAAAGCCCCAAAATCCCTTTT
>MU224311.1:365122-375265 GCA_018584345.1 Thuja plicata | reverse complement strand
TTACAATTGGAGGAAAGTCTGCCCTTATGTTCTGCAGAGATGAAAATTTCTCAAATAAACTTGCCCTGGCAGACCACTTTGTGAAGTATGGGTTTAGAATTAGAAGGTACCTTAATACCTCAGCATGTAATATAGGCAATTTATTATAAGTATTAATTTCAACATCAGCTTTTTCTTTGAGGATTTCAATCCTATGTTGTAATATACCTTTCAATGCTTTCAATGCTATTGCATTTCCCTTTTCTTCATCTAACTTTTGTTTCACAGCGTCTTTTGATTTAGGCTTGTCTTCAATTTGCATATGTGGTGGTTGTGCAGGCACATACACAACCTCAGGATTTGTCTTTAACTCCTCCAATAATTTGTTTATCAACTCATTTCACTGGTATAATTTTATATGGCACATGTCTCTATCTTTAGACAGTGCACTTGTTTCTTCCAGTAGAGTAGTATATCTTTCAGACAACTGCTTTGTCTTATCCTCATTTAGTTGAGCCCAGTGTGTCATTATTTGGGAAATTTCTAGGTCCCCTATGTTCTGTACTAACCACACCATCTGGTTCCCCACCATATTCTCTTGAATGTTTACTAATTGGGGCTTTTGCTCTTTAGGGCTCAAATTCCACATGGCAAAGGCTTGTGACTTTGGGTCATACCCAAATCCTTTAATCATCTCTCCCACTTGGACTTCACTGACCATTTTAAGGTCAGGCTATTTTCTGATTTGATCAATGATGAATGCAGATGCCAAGTCCCAGCCTTCAGCTAATAAAATTCCACTTCCTAATACCATCTTCCTGGCATCTTCAGGAGAGATGTCCCCAATCTCAGGGTCATAATTTTGTAGGGCCACAAGAGCTTCATTGGTAATTGTTTCTTTCCCATCCACAAGTAATTGGGACTTTAGTTGCTCTGCTTTGTGCCACCTAAGGAAATGTTTAAATTCCTCTGTCTTTATAAAGTTGTCAACATCAAGGAACTTCTGCTGACTAAGCAACCTTTCATCCACACATACCCTGAGTGGTATCTCTACCTCATCTTCTGGATCAGGCATTTGTTTCTTGCCTTGTCTGATTGCTTTTCTCAGGTTATGATCATATAACCTAGTGCTTGGTACTAAGGCCTTAACCTTGTCCTTTTTCTTGTTCTGTCCTTCAACTGAAGGCTGGCCTAATTCCAATTTTTGCCTCTTTACTGCAGGCTCTTCCACATCATCAGGCCGTGTTGCAACTGTTAAGTCTATAATGTGTTGTTCTTCTGTTCCCTGCAACTGTGGGATCTCAGCCATTTCTTTCTCTTGGGCTCGTTGTGGTGGAGGAGACATGTAAGGACGTGCATAGTCACTATCATCACCACTCTTGTACTCTGACTTTGAATACTTTAGAGATTGAGCACCTTTCTTAGCAAGAACTGTATCTAATTGATCTAACAACACATAGTAGTTGTCAATAATAGCTTTGATCCTGTCAAAATACATGAGGTCAGGGTAAAAACCCCCAAAAGATAAACCATTCCTCTTCATTTGAGTCTGCAACTTCAGCAGCTCCTGTATTCTCAATCTTTTCATGTGGATGTCATCTTCATCCAAGTTATTTCTTGTTGCATCTTCCTCTATACATTCACAATGTACATTAGTATTTGGGATAGTGGGAGTGTACAATTTCTTGACCCCTGCCATGAAGCCCTCTGGGTCAATATACCTGTAAGGGGCTGCCCCCATTCTGAACTTCCCCAACCATTGACCCACTTCATCTATGGCATTCTTGCCAATTGTAAAGTTTGCAATATTGAACTGCCTAGGGGTTATGGTCCCCTTCTTATGAGGTGTAAAGTGTTCATTATAAGTTAACATCAGCTGCCAGATGAATTCAATAGCAGCAACTCTCATAGGCACATTATAAGGAAAAATATGGGGTGGGTGAATACACCCAAATACTCTGATTATGGTGAAGTTCTCCTCCAAGAAGAAGTCACCCCAGTTGTGGTTTCCAGGCCAATTTTCCAAATATTCACAAGGCAAAGGCACTTGTATGACTTTTAAAGGAATTCTGGTCCTACTTATTCCTAGACTTTTTATAATTGGATACACAATCCAATTTTGGAAGGCACAGAAATCACAATCTCTGGAAGTATAGTTCCAAACCCTAACCCATAACTGGATAGGATTTGGTTGTTCTTGATAAAATATTTGAGGGGATAAGTGGTAGGGATCCATGATTGTAAAATTTAAATACAAGAGAAGGTGCATCAGGACTGAATAATGCAAGAATTTTGGTTCCTTCTCCTTAGGGTTTTTTAATTTCTTCTAGGCTGCAACAAAACCCTTGTGCATCTCATCAATTATATGCTGAATATAATCATAATTGGTGCTTGAATGCAGCTCCTACAAGTCTAACACCATCATCAAAATACCATGACCTATTCTTTTTGCGTCTCCATCTATCCCTAATACTCTGCAAAGGGCATATGCATTGTATTTGATATAAAAATGTAGGTCCTTATAATAATATGGATATGGTTCAGCCTTAGGACCTAAATGATCTCTCAATTATTTTGGCATATGCTTCTGTAATAGGCTCTTTGCAATTTCGGGCTTGGCACTATACCTCTTTTCTTTCCTTTTCATGTCAATTTTGGTAGACATGGCACTGAACAGACCAAAAGCTTGCATAAAAGAGTTTCTGTTTAAAATTAACAAGGCAGTGCCATCATCCCTTTTGATGGTCTTTGTGAGGGCATCATAATGATTTTCCAGGTCAAGAAATAGGTCAACATCTAGAAACACATCAGGAACTAATAACCTACCCAGACCACATATCCAAGGGTTTGAAATAGGGATAGGCTTATCAGAATTTTTATAAAAGTATGTAAAAAGAGAGTAACCTGTTGTGCCCGGGGTTGTAGCATCTCTGATGTTCATGAAATTATCCTTAAAAACACCTGCGTCAATCTTCCTATTTTGTGTTGAACCTCTCAAAAGCTGGAGAAATTCATCAGAGAAGCTTGGTTTTCCTTTTTGTTCTTCTCCACTGCCTCCACTTTCTAAAGCGACGCTCACAGCCCTACTCATCTCTGCAAGCACCTTGAAATTATTTCCTTCAACCGATATTGGAACAAATCTAGTCTCCAATATCAGCTATTTTCTCTGAGCACAATCCTCTGCAAAATTTTAAAAATCTCTGCTTACTTTGGATATACTGCAACTGCTTAAAATATCACTTTTCACTGAAAACAATCAACCTGGCTCTGAAAAACTTGAAAACATGGTGAACAAGAATGAATGCACTATCATCTATTTATAGTCATATGATTCAGAGTACATAGCTCATAATTCAGAAACGTCAGTTTTGCCATTAATTTTCCATGCCGTGAACTTTGAAAAACCTAGTCGTAGTTGCACAAAGTTGACAGGAAATCAAATTTAAAAATATGAATCCTTGGCGCAATCATAAAACATTTAAGACATTTGACATGTCATCTTCTGATTCATTCTCTGTCATAGATCTCAGCTACCTTTTGTGCACAGTAATCAACATTCAAGCTTCTGATTGGTTGCCGAGTGATTTACCCGTCATGTCAACCACTTGCCGCCGCTTTTTAGATCTCGTAATCAGGCGACCACGCGACTGTAGGAAGTCTCTTTTTCGTGAGCCCTTGTTCTTAACTATAGTTCCATTCTCAGACTTGGCGACAATGTATTTTCTTAACCCGGCTAACCCAAGTCCATCTGGCGATCTCGCGACATAACTAAAATCAAAGTCGCATGGGGTTATCCTTAACTCATCTTTCTTTTCCAGACTTGGCGACTAGCTGTTACTATTAACCTTTACGGTTATCTCCTTGTCGCTAGATGCTCATGTTCTTTTTTAAGACCTCGCAACATGCCTTAGTCGCTCAGTTGGGAGATACCTTTAACTTTACCTCAAAATATAGCACATGCCTTTTCTCTATTTACAGCGACTTTGCGACATACCCAAATTGCCAAGTCAGGAGGACTTTTCTCCTGGGACACTTTTCTCTCCAGACATCGCGACCACCATCAGATCATTTCATTCCTTCATCCAATGGCTGTTGCATAATCATTGAATAATTGGGTATGCCCTTAAATCATTTGGAGACCTAGTGATTGAAGGAAAAAATACCTTAGTCTCCTTGTCGCTCAATCCATTTTTCTCTTCTGGCGACCTCCCGACAACCACTTACTTTATGACAGATGTCACCTGCTCTTTGGTTCACTCAATGCGTTCTGAAGAGCTAAATCATCGTTCTATCCCAGCGACATCCCGACTAAGCATTACTATCAGCATCAAACATTTAGTCACATAGTCTGGGCTGTTATCACTTAACCGCCATCCTGTCTCGACACCACGCGACTAAAGGAAAACTTAACCGTGAACCTTGGGCTGATCTGGCGACAACGCGACATGAAGTAAATCATGAAGTATGAGAACATTTTTCATAACTGCTGATTTCTCCTATGATCACCCGACTGAGTAGTGGGTCCCATTTTTTATAAATCTTATAACATAAAATTCTTGCGACTACGCGACTGAAGAACATCGCTAAGTCTCAGAATGATTGAGGAATATTCAGTTTTAGTAGCAAGACTACGCGACATAAATGAAAAGCAAAGTCGGGAGAGCATTTAGAATATTCATCCTGGGTAATGCGACGAGGCGACTTACCTTAAAGCACATGTCTTAAGTGATTGAAAAAGTAACGCTGAAACATAAGACATGACCTAGGGTTTTAAATGCATCATTTTAACACTTGGATACTTAGGGTTTTCAGGGTTTTGAGCAATCTTTGGCAAGTTTTAAGCATGAAAACCTAAAATATCGTAGAGGGCAAGACAAGGAAGAAGGCGAAGTAGCAAAAATAGGAAATACAACCAATAGGGGCTCTGACTGAGGACAGTTAAAAGCAAATTTATACTGAGAACCACAGGATCTCTGGTTGCAGACCAACTCACTCGGAGCAAAACCCTAGAGCAGGAAGGGAAATATATACAGAAATTTATAAACAAGGGACAAGGAAAGGAAAATAAAATACATACTTTCTTGTGCACCTTGGACCTTTACTGAAAGAAAGGCTTCAAAAACTGCCCATGCACAGGCAACTCAAAAAGATCTCCATCCATGTTCTTCAAAAAGTATGAGTCTTTGCCAAATTTTTCAGCAATAATGAATGGTCCCAGCCACAAATATTCAAACTTCTTATGCTTCCCTTTATCTTCTTCCCTGGCATTCCATTGGAGAACTAGATCATCAACTTAAAATTTTCTCTCAGTAGCCCTCTTGTCAAAAAGACATTTCATTTTCTGTTGCAGCTTCATATTTTCCTTTTGACTATTTCTCCTTATCTCATCCAATTCATTCAGCTGCATTATTTTGTTTTGCATGTTATCAGAAACATCTAAATGTTCTTCTTCTATATATTGGCAAATAGGCAAAAAATTGTTTATAGGCAACCTTGCTTGCAAACCATACACCAATTCAAAAGGTGATTGACCTGTTGCCTTTTTTAGTGTTATTCTATCAGCCCAAAGGGCTAATCTCAATTTTGTATGCCATGTCCTCTTGTTTTCTTCCAAAGTTCTTTTCAATATTTTCAGAAGGCTTTTATTGCTAGACTCAGCTTGTCCATTGGCCTGTGGATGATATGAGGATGAATATGATATTGTAATCCCGTACTGCTCACAGAAACTTGTCATTTCTTCTGACCTGAAACTCATAGCATTGTCCATGACTAGTTTACTTGGCACACCAAATCTTGTCAGAATATTTTCTAATAAAAATTCAGTTACCACCTTACTAGTTTCTTTTCTTGTGGGAATAGCCTCAATCCATTTGGTAAAATAATTTGTGGAAACTAAAATCCAACTATGTCCTGCACTAGATTTCTCCTGAAATTCACCAATAAAATCAATACCCCACACAGCAAAAGGAGCCTCAGTACTTACTAGGTTAAGTAACAGAGCACCTACAAATTTCAACTTATTGGAGAACCTCTGACATGGTTCACACTTCATAACATGCACATAAGTATCTTTGAACAAAGTAGGCCAATAATATCCTGCCCTCAAAATTTTATGGGCAGTGGTCTTGGCAGAAAAGTGACCTCCACACTGTCCTTCATGCATCTCAATTAGGACCTTCTCAGCTTGATGTTTGTCAAGACATAACAAAAGTACACCATTTTTATCTTTCCAGAATAAATCTCCTTGAATCAAAACATACCTTTGAGCTTGTAACTTCAAATTTCTCTTCTGGTTATCAGATAGATGATCAGGGCATTTATTATTTTTGAGAAAAAAGACAATATCAGCATAATATAGTTGTCTTTCTATACTGGTAATAGCTTCACCATTTGTCTTTGTTTGATTTTTTTGCACAAGATCCAGGTTCTCCTCTGTCATAATTTTGGCCAAGCCTTGACCTTTTACCAATTTGGTGATGTTGATTTCCAAATTGAACTCCTGGATTCTTGTAATCCACTTGCACCTCTTACCAGTAACCTCTGACTGGGTAAGAATATCCTTTACTGCTGAATGTGGAACATAGGCCAACACCTTAGCACATACCAAGTAGGGCCTGAAAGACTTGATAGCCTTTACCAATGCATAGGCTTGCTTCTCTATTATATCATAGTTACATTCTGCAGCCTGCAAGGATTTACTATAAAATGCTATGGGGTGTTCAAATCCTTGCTCATCTTTCTGAAGTAAAATTACAGCAATTGTATGGAATGATGCAAATGAAAACAGGGAGAAAGGCTTAGTGTAATTCGGGTATTTCAATACTGGAGTTTCCTACACTGCCTTCTTTATCCTTTCAAAAGCTTGTTGAGCCTCATCATTCCAAACAAATTTAGTATCTTTTTTCAGCAATTTCACAATTGGCTTGACAATTTCAGCAAAATTGGCAACAAAACTCCTGACAAAATTAATCTTTCCTAAGAAAGATTGTACACCTTTTAAATTTTTTGGAGCAACAACTTTCTGAATTGCCTCAACTCTTTCAGGGTCTATTCTTACCCCTTCTCTAGACACTATATGCCCGAGAAATTTTCCCTCCTTAACTGCAAAATGACACTTCTTAGGGTTTAATGAAACACCACATTCTAGTGCTTTATTAAAAATTTTACCCAAATGATCACAGTGATCATTGGCCCTCTTAGAATATGCAGTTAAGTCATCCTGATAAATAACCATGAACAAATCAATAAATTCTTTGAAAGCAACATCCATGGCTCTCCGAAAAGTTGCCCCCGCATTTATCAGACCAAAAGGCATTCTGATATAAACATACATTCCCCAAGGAGTAGTAAATTTAGTCTTGTATTGCTCTGAATCCTTGACAAGAACCTAGTTGTAACCTGAAAATCCATCCATCATAGATAGTAATTCACAACCAGTTACCTTATGCAACATTGCTTCCATGTTAGGTAGTGAATAATTATCTTTTAGAGAAGCAATATTCAGATTCCTAAAATCAACACACAATCTTATGTCACCATTCTTCTTTCTTACTGGCACTAGATTAGACACCCATGTTGAATTCCTAATAGGTTGGATTATCCCAGCATCCTTGAGTTTCATCAATTCCTATTGCATTTTGGGGGCCAACAAAGGGTTAATGGATCTTTGTTTCTGTCTGAATGGCTTGACATCTGATTTCAATGGAATATCATGTTGAAAAAGGTCCTCCCTGTATGCCTTCAAGTCCTCATATGACCAAGAAAAAACATGCTTGTATTTTCTCAGCAACTTAATCAGGTTAATCCTTACATGAGAGTCTAGACCTTTTCCAATGTAAACAATTTGAGGACTATTTTTTGATCCCAAATTTACTTCCTCCAAATCCTCAACATTAGCATTGCTTATTTTTACTGAATCATTTTTTTTACTAACAAACAATGCTTCAAGTTCAACCAAACCCCTAGGAATCTGATTAGAACTCAATTGAACAACTTCATTTCCAAAGATGTATTCTTTTCCATTATCTGACTCTACTAAAGAACTGCAATCTATGGTTTGGTTTTCATATTGATCTAAACATTGCATGAACCTTAGAATATCCTGATCATCTTGGAAGAATTTCCAGTTATAGATATTATCTGGGACAACTGGTTTTGTTTTAATTTCAAGTATTGATACTCCATGTAAGGTCAAATCATCATTTTTCAAAGCAATATTTGCTAGAAAATCAGCCATAATATTTTTTGACCTTTCTAACCAAGTTATATCAAAAGCATCAAACATCTCAAGTTGATCCCAAATAGCATGTTTATACATTTTTAATCTATCATTTTTCACAGCATATTTGGATCTGACTTGTGCTACCACTAACTCAGAGTCGCCATAAACTTTTAAACACTTGATACCATGTTTGATAGCAACTTCAAGTCCTAAAAATAAGGCCTCATACTCTGCAGTATTATTAGTACACTAAAAATCCAGCAGAAATGAGTACTTAAAAGTTGTACCTGATGGGGATATCAATAATACTCCTGCTCTTGATCCTTCTTTAGAGAAAGCACCATCAAAATACATTTTCCATATCCCATCTTCTTGCAAAATTAACTTCTTGCTTAAAGAATCAGCTCCTTGATCTTTCTTTTCATCCTGTTACATTATGAAATTCTCCATGTCTATGTCAATGCAATAGTTAATATGAGTATCCTCATACTTTTCTATCATGTGAGAAGTTCGGCTCTCTCTTGAAACATTGACATTTTCTCCAGCAATATTGAAAGTAGCAAATGACAAATAATTTTGTATACTCCCTCCCATTGAAGCACTCCACTTTCTTGATAACAACATGCCATAATGAGGTGGTATATCAACCACAAGAACATTCATTGTCATCACCACATCAGGGCAAAGTGCCAGTCTGTAGGGCATGGCCTCAATAGTACCAATTACAGGGACTTCCCTAGAATCCATAGCTCTACACCTACCATGAGGTGTGTCAACTTGTAAAACCATTGCCTTCATGATCTGAACAGGCATGACTGTATTTGAAGCTCCTGAATCAATCATACAATTTTTGAGCACTTTATCATTAACTATCAATGAGAGAAAGAAAGGGTCCACCACCTTTGGAGAAGAAGTAGCATTGAAGAATATTTGAGGAATCTCAGATGTTAACATTTCCTCCTCATTTCCATTGATAGGTGGTATCTTAGATACATCCACTGGGTTTTGGACTGTTATGGTAGGCACATTGTTTAATAATGACATCACCTTTTCTTTATGTTCTCTGATCCTCATCATTTCTAGAAAAGGTACCTTAACTGTCATTTGAGACAAACATTGACCCATGTCAATCAGAGTATAACAAACATCTGAAATTTTTGACTTTTCAATAACATCATCATTGTCTTCATTGTGTCTCTTTTGAAATGGTTCTTTCAACTTTTTGTTCTCTGTTTTTTGCACGTAAACAGTTTTTCCTTGAGCCTTTTCACCTGGTGTAGAATTTGGCTCTACAACTTTTGTAATAACTTGGACCTTATGTTTATTTGCATTTTCTTTAGGTTCTTCTTTCTTCTAAACATACTGTGGGCCTGATTTATTGTCCTTTATGAAGACACCTGAGGGTTGGCCACTAGTTCCACCTACAATCCTATTTCTCAAATGGTAATTGCTTCTAGCCTTGTTCACCAACTCAGTGGTGATTCTAGCCTTTTCTTCATCATAAGCTTTTCTTATGAGTGGAACTTCTTGTCTATTCTGAGCATAGCATCTGATATCATCTTCATTTTCATCAACTTCACTATCAGATAGGACCTGTTGATGGTGAGCCTCCACTCTAGTTTGTGAAACGTATGAATCATGATTTTCCTCTTCACTGTTTGAATCAGTATCATGGCATGAGTAAGAATTGGTCATGCTATGATCACACTGTTCCCCCTCATTATTTTCTTGTTCCTCATTTGCTTTTAGATCTTGGGAAATGATACAAAAATCAGGATTGTGTGGAGCATCACAAGCTTCACACCAAGTTTCCTTGTTGCAAAAATGGACTGAATTTCTATGCAGGGGGTCAGGAGTCTTATTATCTGTTCTTTCCTTCTTGGGTGCACCAACAGGCTTTCCATCCTTGAACTGAGTTCCATATGGGTGATTTTGCATTCTAT
>MU224311.1:306373-359781 GCA_018584345.1 Thuja plicata | reverse complement strand
TAAGGCAAAATATGGGGTGGGTGAATACACCCAAATACTCTGATTATGGTGAAGTTCTCCTCCAAGAAGAAGTCACCCCAGTTGTGGTTTCCAGGCCAATTTTCTAAATATTCACAAGGCCTAAGCACTTGTATGACTTTTAAAGGAATTATGGTCCTACTTATTCCCAGACTTTTTATAATTGGATACATAATCCAATTGTGGAAGGCACATAAATCACAATCCCTGGAAGTATAGTTCCAAAAACTAACCCAGAACTGGATAGGATTTGGTTGTTCTTGATAAAATCTTTGAGGGGATAAGTGGTAGGGATCCATGATTGTAAAATTGAAATACAAGAGAAGGTGCATCAGGACTGAATGATGCAAGAATTTTGGTTCCTTCTCCTTAGGGTTTTTTAATTTCTTCTGGGCTGCAACAAAAACCTCGTGCATCTCATCAATTATATGCTGAATATAATCATAACTGGTGCTTGAATGCACCTCCTGCAAGTCTAACACCATCATCAAAATACCATGACCTATTATTTCTACGTCTCCATCTATCCCTAATAATCTACAAAGGGCATATGCATTGTATTTGATATAAAAATGTACGTCCTTATAATAATATGGATATGGTTCAGCCTTAGGACCTAAATGATCTCTCAATTCTTTTGGCATATGCTTCTGTAACAAGCTCTTTGCAATTTCGGGCTTGGCACTATACCTCTTTTCTTGCCTTTTCATGTCAATTTTGGTAGACATGGCACTGAACAGACCAAAAGCTTGCATAAAAGAGTTTCTGTTTAAAATTAACAAGGCAGTGCCATCATCCCTTTTGATGGTCTTTATGAGGGCATCATAATGATTTTCCAAGTCAAGAAATAGGTCAACATCCAGAAACACATCAGGAACTAATAACCTACCCAAACCACATATCCAAGGGTTTGAAATAGGGATAGGCTTATCAGAATTTTTATAAAAGTATGTAAAAAGAGAGTAACCTATTGTGCTCGGGGTTGCAGCATCTCTGATGTTCATGAAATCATCCTTAAAAACACCTGCGTCAATCTTCCTATTTTGTTTTGAACCTGGAAAAAGCTGGAGAAATTCATCAGAGAAGCTCGGTTTTCCTTTTTGTTCTTCTCCACTGCCTCCACTTGTTGAAGCGACACTCACAGACCTACTCATCTCTACAAGCACCTTGAAATTCTTTCCTTCAACCGATATTGGAACAAATCTAGTCTCCAATATCAGCTTTTTGCTCTGAGCACAATCCTCTGCAAAATTTTAAAAATCTCTGCTTACTTTGGATATACTGCAACTGCTTAAAATATCACTTTTCATTGAAAACAATCAACCTGGCTCTGAAAACTTGAAAGCATGGTGAACAAGAATGAATGCACTATCATCTGTTTATAGCCATATGATTCAAAGTACATAGCTCATAATTCAGAAATGTTAGTTCGGCCATTAAGTTCCCATGCCGTGAAGTTTGAAAAACCTAGTCATAGTTGCACGAAGTTGACAGGAAATCAAATTTAAAAATATGAATCCTTGGCACAATCATAAAACGTTTAAGAAAGTTGACATGTGATCTTCTGATTCATTCTCTGTCATAGATTCTAGCTACCTTTTGTGCTCAGTAATCAACATTCAAGCTTCTGATTGGTTGCCGAGTGATTTACCCTGTCATGTCAACCACTTGCCACTACTTTTTAGATCTCGTAATCAGGCGACCACGCGACTATAGGAAGTCTCTTTTTCGCGAGCCCTTGTTCTTAACTATAGTTCCATTCTCAAACTTGGCGACAATGTATTTTCTTATCCCGGCTAACCCAAGTCCATCTGGCGATCTCGCGACATAACTGAAATCAAAGTCGCATGGGGTTATCCTTAACTCGTCTTTCTTTTCCAGACTTGGCGACTAGCCGTTACTATTAACCTTTACGGTTATCTCCTTGTTGCTAGATGCTCATGTTCTTTTTTAAGACCTCGCGACATGCCTTATTCGCTCAGTCGGGAGATACCTCTAACTTTACCTCAACATATAGCATGTGCCTTTTCTCTATTTACAGCAACTTTGCGACATACCCCAATTGCCAATTCGGGAGGACTTTTCTCCTGGGACACTTTTCTCTCCAGACATCGCGACCACCATCAGATCATTTCATTCCTTCATCCAATGGCTATCGCATAATTGCTGAATAATTGGGTATGCCCTTAAATCATTTGGAGACCTAGTGACTGAAGGCAAAAATACCTTAGTCTCCTTGTCGCTCAATCCATTTTTCTCTTCTGGCGACCTCCCAACAACCACTTACTTTATGACAGATGTCACCTGCTCTTTGGTTCACTCAATGCATTCTGAAGAGCTGAATCATCATTCTATCCCAGCGACATCCCGACTAAGCATTACTATCAGCATCAAACAGTCAGTCATGTAGTTTGGGTTGTTATCACTTAACCGCCATCCTGTCCCGAGACTAGGCGACTGAAGGAAAAATTAACCGTGAACCTTGGGCTGATCTGGAGACAATGTGACATGAAGTAAATCGCGAAGTCTGAGAACATTTTTCATAACTTCCTAATTCTCCTGCGATCACCCGACTGAGTAGTGGGTCCCATTTTTTATAAAGCTTATAACATAAAATTCTTGCGACTACCCGACTGAAGAACATCGCTAAGTCTCGGAATGATTGAGGAATATTCGGTTTTGGTAGCAAGACTACGTGACATAAAGGAAAAGCAAATTTGGGAGAGCATTTGGAATATTCATCTTGGGTAATGCGACGAGGCGACTTAACTTAAAGCACATGTCTTAAGTGATTGAAAAAGTAACACTAAAACATAAGACATGACCTAGGGTTTTAAATGCATCATTTTAACACTTGGATAGTTAGGGTTTTCAGGGTTTTGAGCAATCTTTGGCAAGTTTTAAGCATGAAAACCTAAAATTTTGCAGAGGGCAAGACAAGGAACAAGGCAAAGTAGGAAAAATAGGAAATACAACCAACACTCTCTTTATTTGTTTTGTTCTTGATATTCACTATGTGGTACTCCCCGTTTATGATCATTTCATGAGAAAATGTCTTGATGGCTCATGGGATCCAAGCTAGGGCATCATGCATTGTTTATGAGCTTAGTGTTTAATACTGGCATTGTTTACATCTTTACATTTGGAATGCTTGATGACCCACGAGCTTTGAGAGCTAGGGCATGATTTCTATTAACTTCAAGGCATTGTGTGAAGTGTTTGATATCTCTTTATTTGTTTTTTTGTTGATATTCACTATGTGGTACTCCTCATTTATGATCATTTCATGAAGAAAAGCATGGTATCTTCTTTCCTTTCTATAAAATTCTTCTGAGTGCACATGTCATGTAGGATTGTTTTTCTTTTAGAAGTGTATGGCTTGACTATGCACATGCATAATTGTAGATAAATATTAGTAATAGGATGCCATTCACTGCTTAGATGTTTTTTATCTAAGCCCCATCTCTCTTTTTTTTACAGGTTATGGATCACACAGGAGCACACTAGATTCATACCCGGGTCAAAAATTCATCACTTCAGGCAATGTTTGGTACCCTTATTATTTATGTTAATCCTCTTATGTATGCCTATACTCTTGCATATTTTTCTGAAAGTTGGCTATGCTCACGGTAGCCCAGATGATTTTATTTTTCAGTTCTTTTCCTTGTGTAGTATATACCAGTTATTTGGCATATATATACATGTTATATTTAGATGTAGAAATTTATTTTCCTTTACATGTATCTTTTCATGAAATAAACACAAATTAAACAAGATCATCAAATAATGAAAAATAGGGTATTGTAGTCACTCATCTAGTAATTATACTACCAATGTACAATGAGGTAACTATTGTATATATTTCAAACCATGAAGATAATTCTTAGGAGATAGTGGAGCTAGAGGAATATGTGAAAGATCTAAATGCTACTAAAAACAAGTTGAAGAGTTATTACTGCTTCAAATTAGGAGAAGGCCTGAAATAAAGAGTATAATATAACTTCATTGTAAAATTAAATACCAACTAAAGGAACTAAAATATAGTACCATAAAGGAGACATCACATTGACTAAAACAAACATCAAAAATTAAATGATCAATGTGTTATCATTTTCACTATGTCATAGCAGCACAATAGAGAGACCCATGTTAAACAATACAATAAATTTATAAGCCATCAATGCTAATCAATGTATAAAGTGATTGAATAATATATACATAAAATCAAAATATGACTAGTACCATTGGTACATTATATAGGATTAAAGAAAGAGGTTTTCTCATATAAAATGAGAGATATTGAATTTTCAAATATACACAATATTTATTCTAGAGAATACAATGAGAACCACCTTTAAGTGAATATAGAAGGATTAAAGCCAAATTTTTCAACTAGAATGAAAACACCACATGTTTAGATTGAAACACCCAAATTTCTAAAAGAGCTCAGGTCTGAAGTCAAAAATACATTTGTAAAGCTTTCAATTAAATTCTATTTTCTTAGATTAAATATGCATATCCATGTATGAAAGGTCAATATTCTCTCTATCTATACGTATAATTAACTTAAAAAGTATGTGGACCTAAATCTAGGAGCCCTATTATTGTATCTTGCCCATATTTTGTCTATTTCCACAAGGTGTTTGAAGAGGAAGACTCATATTGTTGTGCACCATCATCTATACGCAAAAAACTCCATTACCTTCTAGTGTGCATCCTTCTCCCTTTGCTTGGAAATATAGATATCACCCCTTCCAATTCTACATCTAGTATATAGAAGTACATTATATCTGTGGGAATGTCATTATTGCCATAACATAGTTCCTTAGCATTTGATCTTCATATGGAAGCCATGACCTAAGGTAGGCATTTGAGCTTTGTCTTCTCATTAACTCAATTTCATTTTGATGACATTTTTTGATTTAATTGCACAATATGAATGTTAATACTGGATTTGTTTACATCTTTGGACTTGGAATTATTGACGACCCGTGAGCTTTGAGAGCTAGAGCATCATTGCTATTACCTTCAAGGCATTTTGTGAAGTGTTTGATCTCTCTTTATTTGTTTTGTTCTTGATATTCCATATGTGTCACTCCTCGTTTATGATCATTTCATGAGGAAATGTCTTCATGGCTCATGGGCTGCAAGCTAGGACATCATGTATTTTTTATGAGCTCAATGTTTAATACTAGCATTGTTTACATCTTTGGATTTGGAATGCTTGATGACCCGCGAGCTTTGAGAGCTAGGGAATTGTTGCTATTAGCTTCAAGGCATTGTGTGAATTGTTTGATCTCTCTTTATTTATTTTTCTATTGATATTCACTATGTGCCACTCCCCATTTATGATCATTTCATGAGGAAAAACATTTTATGTTCTTTCCTTTATGCAAAATTCTTCTGAGTGCACATGTCCTGAAGCATGGTGTTTCTTTCAGAAGTATGTGGCTTAACTATGTACATGCATAATTGTAGATTAGGATTAGTAATAGGATTCCATTCATTTCTTAGATATTTTTTATCTAACCCCCATCTATCTTTTCTTTGCAGGTTCTGGATCACACAACAGCACACTGGATTCATACCCGGGTCAAAAAATCATCACTTCAGGAAATGTTTGGTACCCTTATTATTTATGTTCATCCTCTTATGTATGCCTATACTCTTGCATATTCTTCTGAAATTTGGCTATGATCACAACCTTTGTGAGCCCAAATGACTTTATCTTTTAGTTCCTTTCCTTGTATAGTATGTATAATTTATTTAGTATATATACATGTAATCTTTAGATGGAGAAATTTATTTTCCTTTACATGTATATTTTCATGAAATGAACACAAATTAAATAAGATCATCTAATAATGCAATCTAGGGTACTGTATTCACTCATCTAGTAATTAGGTTACCAAATTGGAATGGGCATAAAAAATATGGTAACAAGAACCATCACTAAGGATTT
The DNA here is from genome assembly GCA_018584345.1 of Thuja plicata. Lineage (NCBI taxonomy): Eukaryota > Viridiplantae > Streptophyta > Pinopsida > Cupressales > Cupressaceae > Thuja > Thuja plicata. Next base: position 353,801 of record MU224311.1, on the reverse strand, counting down.
AACATAAGTCTAAAAGTCCACAAGCCTATTGTTCTATGTGTCCTTATTGCTTTCGTAATTTTTGTTCAGCCCCTATAGGATTCCCAAGACTAGAGGCCAAGGAAAGTACCCAAGAGAACTTGAAAGAAAGATGAATGAAACCATTGTCCTTATATGGGTAAACCCATATAAGTGTTCTTCCTTTGCAGCACAACTCCTACTTGAGAATCCACAATAATGCATTAATGTTCAAGACTTATTATTACCTTGGTCTTTTTGAATCTTAGGATGACATCTCAATTGGGAAAGGAAAACAAAAACGTTTCATAGAAAAATAACAACCAAGGCATGTGGGTGTTCTTCTATTGTACAGTACTCATAAAATATATGTACAGTTATAAAATTTCATGCCTTGAAATTTTATAACATAGTTTCGTAACATAGTTTACTATTCAAACAGATGTCAAATTCAAAACAATAAATGTATGGATTTATTACTCATATCCCTATTTGATTGGTCAATTTTGTGTTTTTTATATTTCTTCTATTAAAATATAATAAATAGAGCATCGACCAATCAAATAGGGACATCAGTAATAAAATAATGCCAATCAATGATGCAGACAACTCATAGGCATGGAAAAATAAATGAGCTTCAATATCAACATAAATCAAATGCCTAAATAATCCACATGGTTCCATGATAGTAGAAAGGTCATGTGGTGCTCAAACAGTGAGTGCATAAACAATGAATGATGCCCTTGCAGCTTGCGAGCCATCAAGACATTTCCTCATGAAATGATCATAAATGGGAAGTACCACATAGTGAATATCAACATAAAATCAAATAAAGAGAGATAAAACACTTCACATGATGCCTTGAAGGTAATAGCAATGATGCCCTAGCTCTCAAATCTGGTTGTCATCAAGCATTCCAAATGTAAAGATGTAAACAATGCTAGTATTAAACAATGAGCTCATATACAACACAACAAAATATTTGCACCTTAGTATGATGACATAAATATTTTTCCATTAGTATGCAAAGAAAACCCATCGGTTACACCTATACTAAGAGATAGGCTTTAGCACATCACCGAAATTGCTAAGGATAGAGAAAACTCATAGAAGTGTCTACAAGGTAAATCAAGGTCATAACCTACAATGCAAACCAAAAATGTTGAAGAACAGGAACCCAAAAGGAGAAAAATGACCAAAAAACCCAACGAGAAGAACACAGTGCAAATCAACATAATAGACAAGAGAGGAACCTGAAAGAGCAAGGGAACCCGACTGACAAGCTTTAAGCTCTAATCAAGCATCAGACATTGAAAGTTAGTTACATCCCGAGAGATGTCGATCTGAGTTCCACGTTAGATAAATCACTCATGATTTGTTTTCCACATTTTGATTTGTTTTAAAACTACTTCTTGTGGGACAAGCAATGTAATTTTAATTGTTTTAATCAGTCCAACCGATTAAAAACATGCAAACTAGGATATCAAATTCAAGTTGTATACTTTCATCACAGAGTTATTATTGTAATACGTGAAATTCAAATAGGTCAAATCTATTATATAAATAGATGTGCAATCAATATTTATTGATGGATGTGAGAATGAAATTAGCCAAGGAGCACATCTATGGAGTAGACTAAGAGTTTCAAGAAGTAGAACAACAAAAGATGAAATTGGTTATCAAGAACCATACATAAGGCTACCCAAGCAACAAAAGTATTAATAAATCACATTAGGTGATACATTGTATAGGTGTAGAAAATAGAAGAAATCCTTTCAAGAAAGGTGCATTTAACAATCCTTTGTAAATCTCTTAACCGAGTGCACACTAAACAATGTTTCTAAATATCTTAATAGAGTAGAGCTTAATCAGTCTCCACATGTTACTCCTAATAGGGTAGATCATCAGAAGTGACCAAAATTGTAAGCCTTAACTAGCCCCTTCCAATATGAAGATAGTGAAGTTTTTTTGGGTGCCATCCCCACCGTGGTTTTTACCTTTTAATAGGGGTTTTTAGCGTTACCATATCTTGTGTTATGTGTTATTACTTTCATGAATGTTGCATACAATTAAGTTTATGAATTGATATTACATGCATAAGGAAAGAATAGTAGATAAGATGTGTAATGCAACTAATTTGATTGCACATTGCTAAAGATTAAATTACCTAAAAGTTTTAGAGGTATTGATTCACCCCTCCCCTCTTAATACATACTTCCCATTAATTCAAAAAATTGGTATCAGAGATAGATCTCTTATTTCAAAAAGTTTAAATACTTAAGAGAAATGATTATACGATTGAGAAGTACAAGCTTGATAAGAATATTGAGAATTAGAAGCTAGAGATACAGATCTTGTACGAGAAATACAAGGCTGCAAGAATCAAGATGAGAGAACTACTAGATGAAAGAAAAGTTGTTGCAACTCAGAGAAATGAAAAAGATTATCAAGAAGAAGAGATACCAAATCTATTTGAGTCATCAACATCTACATCTAGTAATTCATCATACACATCAGAAGGAAGCATCGCAAGTCTAACGAAAGCCAATCAACATCTGACAGAGAAAGTATAGATACTGCAAATCGTTCAAGAAACACAAATGGTGAGAATGATTGATGTCATGAACAATGCTAGAGAAGCTGATCAAGAAAGAACACTAGCTATAGATGACAGAAGAAAGATTAATGAAAAGATACAAGAAAAAGAGTCAAAAATTCAAGGACTTACTGAACATCATCATGAGATCATCAATCAAATAATTCTAATGAGTAATGATGAAAACTAACTAAATACAAAACTCAATGGAAAATTGGAAGTTATTGGTGAGATAAGAGAAGAAAATGACATATTAAAGCATTAGATGATGATCCAAAGACATCATACAGACATGATCAAGAGACCTGAAGAAAGCACAAAAAGAATGGATGATTTTCTTGACGGACAAAGAAGAGTCAACAACAATATTGGACTAGGGTACACCAAACATGAAGAATCATCAAATCATCTAATCATAAAAATGTCTTCACAAATCCAAATTAAAAGAAGCTGACATGCAATCACTATGGTAAGAAAGGCCACACATCAAATGTTTGCAGCAGCAAAGCTAAAGGTACTCCTAAATCTACTTTCACATTCATAGGATATTGGTGTAATTTTAACAAGAAAGGACATGGTGTAGGAGAACCTAGGTATGGATAGGAAGGAACCTAGGGCTTCTATTTTAGTTTTTCCTTGTAGTGGTTCTAGCCAAACCACTATTACAATAAGGGGATTAAACCAGTCCTAGTGTGAAGTGTGTGAATTTAGGAGGCCTTAATAGGTTATTAGTGACCTTATTTTGTAGGATGGTCCACATTAGGTCAATTAGGGTGTTTTATGAATTTTGATGTTAAAATGAAATAGCAAGGGATTTGAGGTCCTATTTTATGTGATAACACCTTATATAGGCATTTGGGTAAGATTTGTGGACTTTTGACCAAGTTTGGATAGCAAATCCAAAAAGATGTAAAAGTTGTCAATGTTGTCATTGACAACATTTGTTGCATAATTGCAACTTCAAGAAATTGGTTTCATAACTATGTGAAACTATTGTTTTTGGATTTTATTCAACTACTTAAGGCCATCCTCAAACTTTGTGAAGGGTTGGCTTAATTTTGTAAGTGTGTGTATGAACTAGATAATAGCAAAAACAATCATAGTTAGTGTTTTTATGAGCAAATAGTGTTTTAATGGATTGAATTGCATACTATAATCGATGGAAATGTTAGAGTAGTTTTTTTTAAGATTCTGTGTGGTGTTGGTTTTTAATTTTGTTAGAATTTAGTTAGGATTGCAAATTATTTTGTTTTCTGTATAGTCGCTGGTCTTAACCAAGCAAGTGGTGAAGATGGAGTTGTAGGTCCTCTTCCCACCATGGAATCTTCACGGGCCTTTGCGATTAGGGATTTGAGTCCATGTACATATCATACAGTGAAGGAGGGGCCCTGGAAAGCATGGGAGCTATTTTTAAGGTGATTCCCTAGGCGAGCCTGTGTTGCATGGCTAGGGATCACAGTGCATTGCAGAGCTAAGAAGGAAGATTGAAAGCATTGGTAGCTTCAATCAGAGCTTGGAGAGAGGTAGTGTAATGTGTCTTGAAGTCCCAAATTCAATGGGAAGTTATAGTGAAAAATTTTTAATGGTAAAAACAAGAATTTTGTCAGACACGCTTTGAAAGCCCTAAAACCCTAAATTTTAGGCTTGTTTGTAGGAAGGGATGTACAAATAGCTTGGAATCCCAAGACCTAGAAAATATTTAATGTCTTGATAAAGGGTATTTGGATCCTATGTTTTTTTTCCAACTTGTTAAGAATTTTTGTGAGTTATTGCAAAAAAAGTGCCCAAATAGGCCTAATTGCTTGTAGCCCTATTTGGGAAGCAATTGTTGTGTTTCTTGGGACTCAATTAGGGTTCCAATTCAAAATGTGTTTAAAAGAATTGAAAAATGTCTTAGTAACATCCTAAAAGTCCCACTTCTCTTTGTGGATTGGTTTTTGATCATCTTGGGTCAATTTGTGAAGTTTGTGAAGATAGAGCAAGAAGGGCTATTGAGAGCCTAGATGGTGATTTGAAGAGTTGTGGTTCTACTTGAGTGGTGTTCACAAGTTGAAGGAGTAGGATGTTGAAAAAAGAATCCTAAGGAGATTAGGTTCAGGTTAGAACCATAATAGGTTAGAGAAGTGACCTAAGCATACCCTAGAAGAAGATAGGGTAGAGAAAGATTTGTGTTACATCAGAGTGTATCAGAGAAAGTTAAAGACTTGGGAAATTAGTGCATGTATCTAGCTACTGGTGAATCAGTAGGAGAGTAAATCATGGTGAAAAATGAAGAGCTATCTAATGAGGTGAATTTTCAAAAGGAGAAAAATAGACTCCTTGAAGAATCCTTAGAAGGTATGAAAATAAGGCTAGAAGAAGTTGCAAATGTAGCAGCTAGAAACAAGGAAGTGGAAAGTAGTGATAAGGGTAAGAAGGTTGATAAAGAAGACCTTAACCCTCAACGAGACCCTAACTTGAATGAAGAGCCCTTCCTAAAAGATATAAAATCCCTAGGAGGAAAGGCATTGGAGGGTATACCATTGTTTAGTGGAAAGATGGATATTCAAGCAGTAATGGATTGGATTGAAGGAATGGAGAACCATTTCAAGTGTGAAGGAGTGACTGAAGCAAAAAAGCTCAAGGTGAAAAAATCAAGACTTAGAGGGTCAGCCCTAACATGGTGGAAATACCTACAAGATGAGAGGATTATATTGGGTAAGCAGCCCATAGGTAATTGGAATGCAATGGTGACCAAGGTAAAGGAGAATTACCTTCCTGAAGACTATGAGTGTCAACTCCATGGAAAAAGAAAGAGTTTGAAGCAAAAAGACCTATATGTGGCCTCTTATACAGAGGAATTCCAAAGGCTATGTGTCAGATCCAAGAAGAAAGAAGAAGAGTCTATCAAGGTAGCAAGGTACTTGGGTGGTTTGAAATGGAACATCCAAGAAGAAATAAGTTTGTGGACACCATCTATAGTGCAAATGTGTCATCAATTAGCCCTCAAAGTTGAGGAAAATAAAAAGAAGAAAGGTGACTCTAACTTCAAGAATAGTCGATGTAGAGGAAGAGACAAAAGGGGTCAAAGAAGAGGCTATCAAGGAAGAGGAAATGAGAATAGAAATCAATGTGAAAACAAATTAAAAGAGCATAGTGGGGAGGGCACTCAAAGAGGAGGCTATAACAGAGGAAGAGATAGTCAAGGGCCTAGCAGAGGGAGAGGAGGTATAAGTAACTCATACTTTGTAAGTATGGAGTGTTACAACTATGGTCAACTAGGCCACCCAGCATATAGATGTCATGCCCATCCTACTTCCTCAAATAGTGATAAAAAAATAGTATATGCCCATGAGGACACTTCAAGTATCAAAGTTCTTGAGATTGACCATCTAGATTTAGAGATGGGTGAGAACTTAATGTTTAGAAGGGTCTATATAAGACAACCTATCAATGATGAACCCAAGCATAGGAGGGCTTTGTTTAGGATAAGATGTAAGATCCTTGGAAAAGTTTGTAAGGTGATAGTGGACTCTAGTTCCACTGATAATATCATCTTAGAGGAAGTAGTCAACAAGCTGAAGTTGACCAAAATACCCCATGTGAATCCCTATAAGGTGACATGGCTCAACATAGGCCAAAGTGTACTGGTGAATGAGTAGACATGGGTGGAATTCTCCATAGCAAGGTATAAGGATAAACTATTGTGTGACATCCTACCAATGGATGTTTTCCATTTGTTGTTAGGGAGGCCTTGGAAATTTGACAATGGGGCAGTATATTATGGAAAGGATAATTCTATAACATTCAAGAAAGGAGGCATAACTTTCAAGATTTAGTATTTTCTATAAGATGAAGAGCCATAGTCCAATACTCCTAATGTCATGTTGTGTAGTGGAAAGGAGATTGTGAGGGATCTCAAGGAATATAAGAAGGAAGGTTATGCTATTGTGATATGGCCTAAGGAGGAAGAAAAACTAGTCAAGGAGCCATTGCCATAAGAAATACAAACATTGCTTGAGAATTATAAGGACATAGTGAGTGATGGAACTCATGCTACCTTACCTCCTAGAAGGGTAATAAGTCATCAGATAGAGTTTGTCCTTGGCGCATCTTTTCCTAACAAGGCAGCTTACAAGCTAAACCCTAATTAGAACTTGGAAGTCACAAGGTAGGTACAAGAACTCTTAGATCAAGGCTTGATCAAGAAGAGTATAAGCTCATGTCCAGTCTTGGCTATGTTGGCATCAAAGAAGGAAGGAAAATGGAGACATTGCATAGATTCAAGGTCTATAAATAGAATCACAATAAGTTATAGGTTCTTCATACCTAGGATTGAGGATCTCATGGAATGTCTTTGAGGGGAAATGTACTTTACGAAGTTGGATTTGAAGAGTGGTTATCACCAAATGAAGGTGAAAGAAGGGTATGAATGGAAAATGGTATTCAAGACCACAAATGGGCTATATGAATGGCTTGGGATTCCCTTTGGACTCACAAATGCACCGAGCATATTCATAAGGCTCGTGAATGAAGTGCTCAAGGACTTCACAGGGAAGTTTGTAGTAGTATATCTTACTGATATACTGATATTTAGTAAGACAAAGGAGGAGCATGTCAAACATGTAGAAGGAGTGTTGAAGAGATTACATAAAGAGAAGCTGGCAATCAACCTTGAAAAATGTGAGTTATTCAAGTAAGAACTAGTGTACTTGGGATTTTTAGTCTCCAAAGGGTCTTTGAAGATGGAACAAGAGAAATTTGCAGCCATATTAAACTAGCCACCACCTACCACAGCCACTGAGGTAAGACTTTTTTATGGCTTATCCCAGTTTTATAGAAATTTTATCAGGAATTTTAGTGGTATATGTGCTCCTTTATTAGATACTATCAAGGGTGGGGTCAAAACTAAGTTTAGATGGATAGTAGAAGCGAGAAAAGATCTTGAGTTGTTGAAGAAACAAGTAGCCACTTAACCTATCCTATAATTGCCTAGTTTTGATAAATAATTTACTATTGAATGTGATGCAAGTGGAATGACAGTAGGGGGTGTGTTGAGTCAAGAAGGCAGGCCAGTGGCCTTCTTTAGTGAGAAACTAAATGAGGGTAAGAAAAAATACTCTTCTTATGACTTAGAACTATATGCTTTAGTTCAGTCCCTTAGAAAATGGAGGCATTATCTATTGCCCAAAGTGTTTTTTGTGTTTACTAACAACCAAGCCCTTAGTTACATCAATACTCAAGAGAAAATAAGCAATAGGCATTTTAAATGGAGGGAGTACTTGCAAGAATTTACCTTTACTATAAAGCACAAGAAAGGGAAGCTTAATAAGGTTGTAGATGCACTAAGAAGGAAGTTGTTGACAATCCAAGAAGTCTAGTTGAATAGAATTGACATTGATAGTTTCAGACATCTTTACAAGGCATATGAGGACTTTGGGGAAGCATAAAAGGTGTGTGTTGATTTTCAGAACCATTTCCATAGAAAGTACTTAGAGTTTACTTTAAAAAATGGATTTTTATTTAGGGGTAGCCATTTTTGTGTGCCAAGAGGCTCTATGAGAATGAATTTCATATAAGAGAAACACAATGGATCTTTAAGTGGTCATTTTGGTATGAAAAAAACCTTGGAGCTTGTGCAAAGGTTCTACCATTGGCCAAAGCTGGTAATAAATGTTACCAAATATGTGGAGTAGTGTGTTGTATGCATCAAAGCCAAAGGAGGAATAAAAAATTCAGGTTTATATCAGCCTTTACACATCCCTAATAGGCCATGGGAGTGTGTGAGCATGTACTTCATAGTAGGTCTACCCAAAACCAAGCAAGGATATGATAGCATTTATGTAGTGGTTGACAGATTTAGCAAGATGGGCCACTTCATACCCTATAAGACTACTAATGATGCTAGCCACATAGCATATTTTTTCTTTAAAAATAATGTGATTATCCATGGTCTTCCCATCAGTATATAATCATATAGGGATGTGAAATTCATGAGTCATTTCTGGAGGACATTGTGGATGAGGTTGGGTACCAATCTTTCTTTTGGTTCAGCCTACCACCCACAAACTGATGGCCAAACTGAGGTGGTTAATAGAGTGTTGGGTAACCTATTGAGGTGCCTAACTAAGGAGTATATGGTTAGACTTGGGATCTGGTCATTCCTAAAGAAGAGTATGCATACAATGACAATAAGAATAGAATGATAGGAAGTAGCCCATTTGAGGTAGTTTATGGAATGCACCCAAGAGGTGTGTAAAAGCTTAGGGATCTTGGAGGTATGGAGTATAGGAGTGGTCATGCTGAGGACTTCAGTCAAACCATGAAGGAGATCCAAGAACAGGTCAAGCAGACAATCCAAGACAGTCAACAAAAGGTGAAGGCCAAAGTTGGTGAAAAGAGGAAGGTCATTTAGTTTGAGATATGTAACTATGTGATGGTTCATTTAAAAAAATCTATGTTATAGAAGGTTGTGCCAACTAAATTGTCAATGAAGAGGGTGGGACCTTGAAATATTCTAGCCAAGTATGGGGCTAATGCAAATAAAATAGACCTACCTTTTGATTTTAGCATCTCTCCGATGTTCAATGTACAAGATTTGATTCAATTCAGAAGGAAGATAATAGAGAATGGTCCAAGTAGTCAAGGGGTCACTGGTGATGTTGAGACTATAGTATTACCTCCAAAACCTCAGGTGGAAGCTGATAGAGTTCTAGACTCCAAAGATAAGAAGAATATAAGGCACAAGGTGTTTATAGAACACCTAATCCAGTGGAAGCTTAGGCCTAAATTAGAGGCGTCATGGATTGTAGAATAAAACTTCAAAAAGGTGGGCATCTCTAAAGATTTGTTGCCCACATGAGTGACACAACTTTCCTTTATGGGGGAGTATGGTGCATGAGCACCTAGGTAGGGCTGGGAAGGAACCTAGGGCTTCTATTTTATTTTTGGCTTGTAGTGGTTCTAGCCAAACCACTAGTACAATAAGGGGAGTAAACAAGTCCTAGTGTAAAGTGTCTGATTTTAGGACGCCTTAATAGGTTCTTAGCGACCTTATTTTGTAGGATGGTCCACATTAGGTCAAGTAGGGTTTGTTATGAATGTTGATGTAAAAATGAGATAGAAAGGGATTCGAGGTCCCATTTTATGTGATAACACCTTATATAGGAATTTTGGTAAGAGTTGTGGACTTTTTGACCAAGTTTGGATAGAAAATCCAAAAAGATATAAAAGTTGTCAATGTTGTCATTAACAACATTGATATCATTTATTCCATAATTGAATATTTGAAAAATTGGTTTCATAACTATCTGAAACCATTATTTTTGGGTTTTTTTCAACTACTTAAGGTCATCCTTGACCTTTTTGAAGGGTTGGATTAATTGTTTAAGTGTGTGTATGGATTGGATAATAGCAAAAATAGTCATGGTTGGTGTTTTTCTAAGAAAATAATGTTTTAATGGATTGAATTGCGTATTGTAATCCATGGAAATGTTAGATTAGTTTTTTTTAAGATTCTATGTGGTGTTGGTTTTTAATTTTGTGAGAATTTATTTAGGATTGTAAATTATTTTGTTTTTTTTCACTCGCTGGTCTGAACCAAGCAATTGGTGAAGATGGAGTCATAGGTCCTCTTCCCACGATGGAATCTACACGAGCCTTTGGTATTAGGGAATTAAGTCCATGTACATATTGTATAGTGAAGGAGGGGCCTTAGCAAGCATGGGAGCTATTTTTAAGGTGATTCCCTAGGTGAGCTAGTGTTGCATGGCTAGGGATCTCAGTGCATTACAGAGCTGAGAATGAAGATTGAAAGAATTGGTAGCTTCAATTAGAGCTTTGAGAGAGGTAGGGTTATTTTTCTTGAAGTCCCAAATACAATGGGAAGTTATAATGCATAATTTTTAATGGTGAAAACAAGGATTCTGTCAGATAGGCTTTGAAAACCCTAAAACCCAAAATTTGAGGCTTCTTTGTAGGAAGGGATGTACAGATAGCTTGGAAGTCCAATACCTAGAAAATATTTAGTTTCTTGATAAAGGGTATCTAGATCCTATGTTTTTTTCCAACTTGTTAAGAATTATTGTGATTTATTGCAGAAAAAGCGCCTAAATAGGCCTAATTCCTTGTAGCCCTATTTGGGAAGCAATTGTTGTGTTTCTTGGGACTCGATTAGGGTTCTAATTCAAAATGTTTTTTGTGGGAATTGAAAAGGGTCTTAGTAAAATCCTAAAAGGCCTACTTCTATGTGTGGAGTGGTTGCTGATCATCTTGGGTCAGTTTGTGAAGTTTGTGAAGTTAGAGCAAGAAGGGCTATTAAGAGCCTAGATGGTGTTTTGAAGAGTTGTGATTCTACTTGAGTGGTGTTCACAACTTGAAGGAGTAGGATCTTGAAAAAAGAATCCAAATGAGAGTAGGGTCATATTAGAACCCTATTAGGTTAGATAAGTGACATAAGGATAACTTAGAAGAAGATAGGGTAGAGAAAGATTTGTGTTACATTAGGAAATAAAGAAAATGAATGTAAATTTAAGGTGAAACAACGAAGAAAGGAAACCTACATGGATGAGTTTTTTCCTACTTTAATAATGCATGGGAACACATCTTGTGAATGGAGAAAAAATAAAATGCAAGCATGGAAGCCAAAAGATCAAGTTACTGCCTATCAACCAAAGAGAATCGGTAACTCACATGTTTGGGATTACAACACATGGGAAAACTGCACAACATGTGGGAGAATTGGTCACATAGCTAAAAATTGCAATTGGAAATGGAAAAGAAGGTTTAGAACCTAGAATAACTCCAGAATGGCATACTTACACTTTCATAGGGTTATTTATCTAAGAAAGGAATGCAGAGACTGAGTAATAGAGACAATAAGAATTTCTAGTGGAGACACCATTGAAGATATCAGGAGAGTGAGAAACAAAATGTGGAGGAAGGCTAAAAATACTAATGATGATGGACCAAGAAATGAAAATGGTGACACCTTATCCAATGGATCTAGTGACATAACCAACCCCACTTAAGAAGAACAAGTAAGTATGGAATTGAACTATACCAAACTATACTTTACATCAGTTCCATTACATGTTAATAAATGCCAAATTAGAATAATTAAAGATGCACTATGGTAGTACTTATTAAAATTATGATTTCAAACTCATCAATTAATATATACCAAAAAACATCAGTGTACATACAATGATGATGTTTCTAAGTGCTTACCAAGATCCCTTGGTCATCATGTAAAAGTTGACAATGTCATATTCACTTATAAACTAAAATATGTCAAGTCAAAAGCTTCCCAAAGCATCACTTTCTAACCAAGAAGAGGAGTTAATGCTTCAATCAATGACTCCATCTTCACACACCAAGAATTAGTTGAGAATTAATGACTCAACTTAGGGAAAAGTCTATAAACAAACGTCGGAGAAGCCTCATTATTCACACAATGACTAGAGTGAAGAAAAGAGAAAAAAACAAAGCATAGAGAAAATAGATTTCAGAGTGACCACAACTCAATTGAATGCACTCCAAATAGACTCCCAATGGCTAAAAATCTGAAATTAAGTAACAAATAAACTGAAAACATCATTTTTGTTTATGAGAAAAGCCCTAATTTCTGAAAATGATGGTGACTAAATCTAGAACCTCTAAGATCAAGAATGCCAAGAAAAACAAGGTGAATCTTATTAAGAACACAACATGTGAGGAACCCAAGTACAAGATATGCCCAGAAGTTGCCTCACAACCTGACGACTCTAGTGTATTTTTTGGGATTCCACCTAGGGTTTTGTTGATAGAGGATGTCAAATCCTATATTAACTATAAAATTGAAGAAATTGGCAGTCTGGATGTTGAGAAAGCATAGCAGAAGCTTTGCAATGATGATGAGCCAAAACCGATCACCAAAGATGTGATACACAGTGCAAACCAATAAATTTGAAGAAGAGGAACCTGACAGGAGTAAACTCACCAAAGAACTAGATGAGCATAACACAGTGCAAACCAACAGAACATACAAAAGAGGAACTCGAAAGAGCAAGGGAACCCAACCGATAGGATTTTTAGCTCTAATCGAGCATCAGACACTGAAATTAAGTTACATCCTGAGAAATATGGATCTGAGTTCCATGTCAGATAAATTACTAATGATTTTTTTTAATCATTTTTATTTGTTTTAAAACGATTTCTTGTGGGACAAAAAATGTAATTGTAATTGTTTTAATCAGTCGAACTGATTAAAATCATGCAAACTAGGAGATCAAAGTCAAGTTGTATACTTTTATCATAGAGTTATTGTTGTAATATTTGAAACCAAAATAGGTCAAATCTATTTTATGAATAAATGTGCAATAAATATTTTTTGATGCATATGAGAATGAAAGTAGCCAAGGAGCACATCTATGAAGAAGAATAAGAGTTTCAAGAAGCAGAACATCAAAATATGAAATTGGTTATCAAGAACCATACACAAGGCTACCCTAGAAATAGAGGTATTAATCAATCACATTAGGTGATACATTGTATGATGTGGTACTGGAGTCTCGTTGCTACTACAGAACCAACTTGGCTCTGCTCGGAGATCTTTCTCCTAGATCTCTTAGGGTATTCACAACCCTAAACTAAGGTAAGCCACTTCCAGCTTTACCTCCTCTTCAATATTTGGTCCCCCATCGAAATGTTATTCATCTTCCTCACTAAACCTACAAAAATTGATTCATTCTACTTACTCCATCAATTTTTTTAGAATATTGCTTTCATTTTCTTCCCTAGCCAAAATATTACCGAGCTCGCCTAGGATAAGATATCCATACTTATTGTTGTTGCTTCTCCTACAAAAACAAAAAGGAAACTATGTATAAGGGCTCCTCTTGAGTTCTATTCCAACACATCATTCTCACCATGGATTCAAGAATCTCGAGGGGTGAAGAAATAACAACTTGAAAAAAAAAAAAAAAGTTAAATGATCTACTTGCATACAAAATGAACAAATAAGTTTGATATCCACTAAACACACATTCTACAACTTCTCATTACTAGAAACCAAACCAAACAATACAATACTTTGCAACTCTATCACTTTTCTGTACATTTTCTTCTATTTCAATCTCTATTGTTCCTAAAATGAAGGCTTGAGATGTTATTAATAACCATCCTCTCATAGGAATAACCCTAATTTCCCTTTCATTTGCAAGAATCTCTTTAGGAACCATTACAACTGCCCATATTTTCCATAAAAGACAAGATCCTCTTTTCATGTGCTGTTACGACTGAATTTACTGAGCAACAGTAATGCAAAACCAAGCACCAGTCCAAATCAGTGCCAGTGTTAACCAAAATTCTCAATGTTAACCAACAGTGTTAACTGATAGCATTAACAAAAATTCATAGTGCTAATTGAGTGCCAGTGAAACCAAGCACTAGTCATACCGAGCAACTTATCAAAAGGATCTGATCCCTTGGCTGGATTTCCAAAGCCTTAAAACTACCTCACACACACACAACTAAAGGAAACCAACTAAGAAACCTATCTAAACATAGATTGACCTAGTCATATCCATCTTAGGAAAATAAAAAAAATGACATTCTAAGGTCCACACACACTCTCCTGACTTGACTAGAGTCAGTACATGCCAGAAATAAAGAGGTAAGGGTTTGAGCTAGGTGTGCTCCTGCACCATACTCTCCCAAAAAAAAGAAAGGTTAATCCATCCTTGGATTAAGCATGTTTGGATCAATGTCCAACCTCTTGATGTTTGTTTCTCTGATCCAAGTAGCATCAGCATCCTCTTTTTCATGGCATTTTACAAGGTGCTCTATGTAGTCTTTGTTCCTAGTCTTCTTGTAGACCCTTGAGTCTAGTATCTTTCTAGCTGTCATAGATGGAGTACAGGTTAATATCAGATCTTTTACCTCTTTTATTACCTCTTGAAGGTTTTGATCAGCATCTTGAATTGGTCCTTTGTATGCTACCAAATCTACAATGTTGAAAACCAATGACAACCCAATGTCTTCAGGAAGCTCCACCTTGTATGCATTGTTTCCATACTTTGCAAGTAGCTTACATGGACCTAGTCTCTTCATATATAGCTTGTAAGGAACACATTTTTTCAGCCTATGTCTATTCCAGTCTACCATCACAAAGTCTCCAATCTGAAACTAAACATCCCTCTTTGTTGTATCCACCTTTTGCTTTACCTTTTCAACATTTTCAATCAAGTTCTTTCTCACACTTTCATGGACTTATCTCATTGAATGAGAAAATTCCTCAGCATATCCACTATCAATCATTCCTTCCTTCAATTCTCTAAGTTCAAAAATCCCTCTTGCGTTAAAACCATAAACTATTTCAAAAGGAATCTTACCAGTTGATCTATTCACTATATAATTGTATGCATATTAAGCTTGTCTAATGAGTTGGTCCCATGCTTGACCATAGTCCTTTGCGAGGCAACTCAACAAGTTAGCAAGACTCCTATTGACCACCTTTTTTTGGTCATTTTTCTATGGATGGTAGAAAGATCCAAAAGACAAGTTAGTGGCAAGCTTTTTCCATAAGGTCTTCAAAAAATGGCTCATGAATTTGGTGTCCCTATCTGAAAAAATACTAAATGGGAGTGAATGGATCCTCACCACTCCATTGAAAAAAAAACTAAGCAATATTACAAGCATCATAAATAGTCTTGCAAGTCATGAAATGAACCATCTTGCTAAAATCTGTCCACAACAACATAAATATTGTCATATCCATGCCTTGTTCTTGGAAAACCAACTATAAAATCCATGCTTATGCATTTCTATGGTCCGGTTGGGATTGGAAGTTATTGATAAAGACCTAGATTGCAAGATGGGCCCTTTTATTTTTGACACACTACACAACTCTTAAACATATTGTCTAACATCTCTATTCATTATAGGCCAAAACTAGAACCTAGTGACTAGCTCTTGAGTCTTATTGACTCCAAAATGACAAGTAAGTGCTCCATTGTATTTTTATTGAATCAAATTATCTCTCATAGACCCTTTATGAACACAAAGTTGACCTCCTTTAAACAATAAATCATTCTACAAAGTATATTCAAAGAACTCACCATGAAAGTTGTTTTTAAACTCATTGCATACATTATAGATTTGGGCATAATCTTCATCTTCAGCATATAAGTATTTGAATCTATCAATACCTATGATTTGTAGATGAACTTCTTGTACTATGAACAACCTTCTACTCAATGCATCAGCAACCATATTATGTACTTCCTTTTTATGCTTGATATTGAAAGTGTAGGCTTGTAGATACTCAACCCACTTCATGTGTTTGTTGCTAAGTTTTTCTTGAGGGTTAAGGAAGCTTAGAGCTTGGTTATTAGTATATGAACTTCTTTGGTAGAAAGTAGTGCCTCCACTTTTTTAGCTCTTTTTATTGTAGTACAACCTTATTATGGCAGTATACTTATATACTTGAATGGAAACTCCTTTTTGTGCAAGAGAAAGGCTAATTCATGAGGTATTTGATAACACTAGGGATACCTATTATCACCTCCTTCTTTTTGGAGCTCCACAAACTCAGGCAGGTATTACCTACAGCAGATTACTGATTTTTCAGTCTATATATTTAGTGGACTAGTTCATTCACTGGTTTGTTACTTCTAACCTTACTGTAACAACTTATAAAATACCTTGGAGATTAAAAATTATTAATTTATAATAGAGTACTATAATCCAGGATAGGGTCTTGATAACATATACCAATGAGATAAGGATTTTCATCCTTCTTCCTTTTGATTTTAGGAGGGGCAACCTAATGATCCTCTCTTTAAGGAATCAATAAACTAAACTGTACCCTAAGAATACAATAACTTTAATAGAATTATTTATTTTGTAGTATATATGATTAATTAATTTGAAATATTCTATTATGAATCAATTACTTAGAAAATAAAAACTAGTGCCTAATCCCTGGGCTATGAGTCAATATCTTATAAAAATGCACAGTAAGGTGATCAATAAAACACTTGCAACAAAGATAGAATACCTTATATACTATCCTCTTTCTACAACTTTATCATCAAGTCCTTAAACTGATGTTATGTTCCCTCGGGTTACTTGAAACAATTTAATCTTTCCTTGAAGGAACTTACAAGTAACTACACAATCACCTTATGATCAAGGTGCTTAAATGCCTTACAGATAAACACACAAGAACAATAAGAGAAATGTAAAGAGACAATTTAGATGCATAGAAGAGATTGCAAAATATTTTATTGATGTCTTAAAGCTTCAAATAAATATAGATAGACAAATTAGAACAAAGGTTTAGACACAAGTTTTAGTCTGCCTTGTATTCTATTAAAACTTTGAACTCTCTCCAACTCACTCAAAAAAGGCTACAATTACATATATATAGTCTCAAATAATCTTGGAATCCTTAAGACAAGGATGCAACAAGCTTCAGATCATTTGGAGACCTAACCCTAAACATGTAGAAAGAGATAAAAGACAAGAAAATACCAAGCGGTGGAGGACAAAACTAAAGAATAAGATCTAATTTGCACTCTATCTTCTTGTGGATGTTGACACCTTTTTCTTCTTGTGGATGTAGATCAGGTTCCATGTGTCATTCATTCTTCATCCATGACATCTAAATCAACTGTGACAGGCTTCTTATTTTTGGTCTTTGTTAGGATATCCCATGCATTCACATCTTCTTCCTTAGGCCACTCAAAATTCTGAATACTTTCTAGTTGAGCCTTCTTCCTTTCGCACCTAGCATATTTTATTCTCTTAACATATGAAATGAATTTATTTTAGTTTGGTTATGCCTTTATTTCCCCATCCAAAAGTTTGTTGAACCTCTCCATATCTAATTCTCCCTGATCAGATATATAAATGTCTTTGTTGGGAAGCACACTATCAAAATCCTATTCCCATAACCCTAATGGTTTGATCTGATCATCTTTGGTTCTAATAGGAGGTACACACTTACTATAACTTACCCCAAAAATATTCAACTTTGCATAAATTTCATTCACCTTTCCTTTGAAAAAGAACAAAGTAGCCCCAATCTTCTCTATTTCTATACCAACCAAAGTTACTATTTCTGGAAGATCTGATCTTAATGGTTTTATTGATGCTAATCTCTCAAAAAGTGATGTTCTTCCAGACCAAGTTGCATAGTAGGGATTAGAAATTGTCAAAATGATAGCCACCTCTGTTTATAGGCCTAGAAACCTACCATAATCCCCATACACCACATCAATATTATCTTTGATGGTGTCAATTATATGCTGCACAATTGAACTCAAAGTTTCCAAAACAACATTATTAGACTTTGTGACTCCTAGCTCTATTCCAGCATGTATCTCCCTTGCATCCTCTATTTGGACCTCTATATGTTTTACCTCTTTAGGCTCAATAAGGGTAGGCTCTATTATATGTAACAATTTTTTAGTAAGCTCATCTATGAGCTTTCCCTATTCTTTGACCTTTATCAGTGCTAACTCCTTATCTTTAACAATGTCACTAGTATCACTAGTGAGTGTCTACAATTTGTTTGATAGTTGGGCTGTCTTTGCCTCATTGAGCTGAGAAAAATGAGTCATTACTTGGGCTATTTCCATATCTCCTATATTTCCCAATGTCCATATGATCTTATTCCCCTCCATCTTCTCTTGAATATTCATAATAGATTGATTTTGATCTTTAGGAGTAAAGCTCCACATTGCAAGTGTCTGGGACTTAGGTTGTTACCCAGACCCTTTGATCAAATCTCCAACTTGAGCCTCTGATGATAATTTGACATTAGGTTGCCTTCTTATCTGATCTATTATGAATACTAATGAAAATTCATAGCCTTCCACAAATAATATCCCACTGGCCTTGACCATTTCTCTAGCTTGTTCTGGTGTAATTTCCTCAAATTCAGGATCATAATCCTACAATGTTTGTAAGGCTTCCTCAGTGATTAGATCACCACCTGCCAATTGCAACTCTTTTCCAATTTGTTTTTACTTATTCCATATGAGTAAATATTTGAATTCTCTTGTCTTTATCAAGTTGTCATCCTTGAGGAATTCCTCTTGATGCATCAACCTATCATCTATACATGACCTAAGAGGTAATTCTTCCTCTTCTTCTGTATCCTTTTGTTGTTTCTTTCCTGCCCTAATTTGTTTTCTTAATAGATGATCATAGGGGCTGTTTCTAGTTATCAGAGCTCCAAATCTATTTATCCTCTTTTTTCCTAGAAGGCTCTCCTACTTCTATTTTTGTCTCTTGGGTGGGGGTTCATTTGTTACTTCCTTCTTTGGGACCTCTGTTAGGTCAATAATATTTTCCCCCTGAACTTCCTTCTGTAATGCAATTGCTTGGTAATCTGGATAGGCAGTAGGTGAAGGATATCCCTAATCACTATCATCACCATATTTATACTTTGAGTGCTCCCTATGGCCTTTCTCAGGAACCACTGCTGCTTCCTATAATTTATTGCACAAAAGAGTATTGGAATTGATCATAGCATCTATCCTCTTTGAATAATGCATATTAGGGAAGAATCCTAAAAAATTTATTCCTTTTCTCTTCACCTTCCTCTCAAGGTCCATAAGTTCATTGAACTTAAGTGATCTTTTTTCCACCTCCTCATCTTCCAAGATGTTTCTCATTAAATCTTCCTCCATACACTCTTCATGTTCTTTTGTGTAGGGGATGGTTAGTGTGAGAAATTTCTTTACACTCAAGATAAAACCCTTCATACCAACATATGTGTGTAGGGCCACTTTCATTCTTTAATGGTTCATCTAGGCATTTACTAGGTCTAAAGCTCCTTTTCCAATAGTGAAGTTGTAAATCCTGAATTGCCTAGGGGTAAATGTACCCTTTTTGTGTGATGATAGGTGCTCCTTGTCTATCAAAATGAGCTTCCTGATGAACTCCTTTGCAGCTATCCTTGGTGGTACATGGTATGGAAAGATGTGTTGGGGATGGGAACAACCACAGACCCTCATTATTGTGAAATTATTTTAATAATAAAAATCCCTCCAATTATGGTCTCTTGGCCATTTATCCAAATATTGGCAAGGCCTTAATAAAAATATTACCTTAGTAGGAAATCTAGGTTTGTCAACACCTAGGAACTTAAGAAGTGGATAGATTATCCAATTTTCAAAAGCACAGAACTCTTTTTATCTAGATTTATAATTCCATACTCTGAGCCAAAATGAAATAGGGTTAGGCTGGTTATGGTGAAACCTTTGTGGCTGTAGAGATTCACAATCCATAGCTGGGAAATTGTAGTAGAGGATAAAATGCATGAGGATTTAATACTGGATGAATCTTGGATGATCCTTCTTAGTTTGTATGTCTACAAATCTCTGGTGCATTTGATCAATGATATACTATATGTAGTCATAAATTGAAGTGGTATGGAGGCTCTGCATATCCAGTACCATCATCAAAATGTCTGCGGTGATCCTTTTTTCTCCAACATCCTTTCCAAGCACTCTACATAGTGCATATGATATATAAATTAAGGTCATTATAGAAATATGGGGTTGCTCCTGGCATGGGGGCTATATAGGTTTTCATCTTCTTAAGGACATGATGATCCCTCATCAACTTAGCAGCAATGCCATATTCTCTGGTGTATCTATTCTCTAGGCTCTTTAGATTTAGATTAGTATTCATGGGTTAGTATACATTAAAGGATTTCACAAAGGTATTTATCTCCAAGGTGAGTAAGGGTTTTCCATCATCTCTCTTAATGGTTTCGGTCAGAATATCATATCTACTAGCCAATTCTAATATGAAATCAACATCAACAAAGATGTCAAGAATAGTAAACCTGGCTAGACCACACGTCCAAGTGTTTGAGATAGGCATGGGATCATCACTATTATTAAAGAAATAATTAAATATTGAATATCTTGATGACCGTAGTGTTTTTTCATCTCTAATGTAAGCCATATCATCAATTAAAACCTTAGCACTAACCTTTCAATTTTGATTGGAGCCTAGAAGAAAAGTGAGAAATTCATTTGATTAGTTCCTGTTTCCCTTTGACTCATCATCGACATATTAACTTCTTCCACTAGTGGATGCCATACTCTGTGCTTGGCTCATCTTTCCTTTCTTTTCTGTTCCCAACCCTTATCACTGATATTGAAACAAATTCTCAAAAACCCTCACCACCAACTATGAATTCTTCTAAAATTTATAGTTCTAAACTCTAAATACACTTGAAAATTACAATCTTTACTGAATTCCGAATCAGGAAATCACCTTTCTGAATTACTTACTGCTCAAAATTTGACCTTTCTAAGAAAACTCTAAAATTTCTCTAAATTCTTTTCTCTGAGAAATTGGAAGCTTGGTAGAGATGAAATGACAATGAACAAGTATACTTATAACTATTAATTCAATGAAGATTGTCACTTCTAGCTGGTAAACTTACAATTCAGTCATTTTCGCCATTAGTTTCACACACTGCGACATTAATTTTTTATTTTAGCCGTGGCATTCAAAATATCAGGTAATCAATTTATGATGAGTGCATTTGCATATAAAAGCTTATAAAATTCAAAATTAAATCGAGATCAAATCTGATTGGCTGCATTTAACTCATATTACAACTACTTTCCCATCTGTCAAAATCTCTAAAATCTAATTGGTTAGCAACTGTCAATAATGGCGCCACTGAAAAGTCTCTATTCAACTTATGATTATCTTGTAGCAAATCAATGACGAAGTGATCTACTTTTCTCTTAATTTTTTTATTAACTATAGTTTCTTCAAGAGACTTAGTGACTATCGTAGGATTGATCATTAGATCAATGATTATCATGTTGTCGCTTAATATTTTAACTTAACCCTTCATCTTATGGAGACACCATGACAAAGCACTTTCTTAACTATTCTTTACCTTGGGTTGCATTTGGAGACTCAGTGACTGTGGAATCTCCATGTCACCATATAATTTCCTTAACTCATGTTTAATCAGGAGACCTCATGACTAAACATATTAATATCTTAATCGTGTGATTACTTTACCTTTATAATTTGCATCTGGAGACACCACAACAAGCATTGATTCCTCTTTCCTATGTATCAAACAGTTGTCACTAAGTCTCGTAATCCTTATTATGAACCCTAATCTTTCATGAGAGTTAGCAATCATTGAACACGTGTCACACCTTTTCTCTTATCTCCTAATTGATTGATGTTCTTTTGAATTTTCAATCTTCTCAAGCAACCACACGACTACCATTGATTTCCCCCTTCATTGGATGGTTGTTTCCTAATCTCTTAATATTTGACTTAACTCAACTTTTATCTTGGGACTGCGTGACAACATTGTTACTTAATCTGAAAACTAACCTTTAGTTTATCTAGAGACTTAGTGACCATTGAATCTCTATGTCTCTTGATAATTTTTGAAGTGTAGTTACAATCAGGAAACTTCCTGACTGCCATTAGATTAAGTCTCTGATCAACAGTTTTTGTGTAATCTCTAGTTCTTTTACTTAACTCACATTTGATAACGAGACTTGGCGACAACACTGAAACTTTAACTCATGAACTTCACTCATAACCATAGGTTATATTAAGAGATAATGCGACTGAGTAATCTCAAAGTCACCAAATAATATTACTAACTTTGATTTCATTAAGAGACAAAGTGACTATCATTAGATCATATGATAAAATCAATAGTCTACGTTAAGTCTCGTAACCATTTCAACATATTCTAGTTTTTCAAGAGAGTATGTGACCAAAGCTTTCTGCCAAGTTGCTAGATTGTAAAGAATATTCATTTTTCCTTATGAGACTTGGTGACTAAGAAATAAGAACATGCACATAAACTCAGACTTAAGTAATGAAAAGGTAATGCAAAAATAGAACTAGCTTGGGAATTTTAGGGCTTTTGTGCAATTTAGAACAAAATTTACTCAAAGGCTTCGGGTTTTGACATTTTGAACTATGTTTTGAGAAAAAACATTATTTTCAGAGGTATGTAAACAATTTCAGACATGAATTTTAACTTTCTAGGCATAGGAATGATATGGACTTCAAAATTTTTTAGGGCGAACTCAAAAAATAGGAAATACAACCAACACACTTCTTGAGTGCTTGGACTAGAGAATAAAAATTTAAGTCATAAGAAGAGTACTTCTTCTTTATATCATTTATCTTCTCACTATGGAAAGCTATTGGTCTTCCTTCTTGGCTTATGATAGCCACAATTTCCACATTTCTTCCATCGCATTCCACTGTAAAAATATTATCAAAGCATTGAAGAACTAGAGTAGGCAACTCTACTATCTTCTCCTTGAGTGTTTCAAACCCTTTCT
Source organism: Thuja plicata (assembly GCA_018584345.1). Lineage (NCBI taxonomy): Eukaryota > Viridiplantae > Streptophyta > Pinopsida > Cupressales > Cupressaceae > Thuja > Thuja plicata. Next base: position 330,881 of record MU224311.1, on the reverse strand, counting down.
TAGCTTTTCATGTCCATTGAAAATTTGTCCTCATCCCACCTCTAATGGTGTCTAACATAGGTGCACAAATACCACTAAAATGTCTAATGAACTTTCTATAATATTGAGCTAAACCATGGAAACTCCTCACCTCAGTTGCAGCCTTGGGAGTAGGCCAACTTAGAATGGCATCCACCTTTTCTTGGTCCATTTTGAGGTTACCTTGTGACAAAAAAAAACAAAGATATACAATCTCCTACTTCATGAATTCACACTTCTCCAAATTTATCATTATCTTCTCATCATGCAATTTCTTGAAAACAAATGTCAAATGCCTAATATGGTCCTCAGTTTTTTTGAAAACTAAAATGTCATCTAAGTAGAAAAAAAATCAAACTTAGCAATGCATTCCACCAATACCTCATTCATAAGCCTCATAAAATTTGAGGGAGAATTAGACAAACCAAATGGAATTACAATCCATTCATACAAACCTTCTATAGTTTTGAAGGTTTTTTTCCATTCATCTCCTTCATTTATCCTAATTTGGTGGTAGCCACTCTTAAGATCAATCTTGCTAAAGTACTTTGCCTCCCCTAAACAATCCATTAGGTCTTCAATTATAGGTATTGGAAACCTATACCTAATGGTGATTCTATTTATTTCTCTAGAATTAGTATAAAGTCTCCAAGATCCTCCTTTGTTAGGTGCTAAAATAGTAGGGACTGCACATGGGTTTATGCTCTTTCTAATTAGGCCTTGGTCTAATAACTCTCTGATTTGCTTGTCCATTTCCTCATTTTGTTGAGGGGTCATCTTATAGGCATATTTTTTGGGTAAGGTAGCTCCTAGTATGAATGTAATTTTGTGGCTAACAAGTCTCTTAGGAGGTAGGGAGTGGGTTGACCATCATTCACAATATCTCTATACTCTTAAAGTATTTCTTTTACCTCATTTGGTATCTCAGATTTCTTGATAGCAGCTTCATCTTTTGGCTTCAATACTAAAGCAAACCCAGCTGCTTCTCCCTCTCCTAGGGTCTTCAAGAACTCCTTCTCATCAATCATGAGCACACTTGGAATTGATGTTTTCATCTCTCCTTATTCTATCAGGGACTAAATTTTAAAATCACTCCATCTTTCTTGAATGAGTAGGAATTCTTGGTTCCATCATGCATGGCTTGCCTATCAAATTTCCATGGCCTTAAAAGTAGAAGGTGGCATACATCCATGGGAATAATGTCACATGTAGAAATCTATGTTTATACTTTCCAATGGTGAACTCTAGCCATGCTTGTTCTCCTACAGACACATATTGTCCTTTGTTGAGCCATGTAACCTTGTATGGTTTGTCATGTGGAATCCATTTCAAATTTAACTCTGTGGCTATCTCTTCACTAATGATATTATCAGTTGAGCCTGAATTAATAATGACTCTACACACCTTCCCTATGATCTTGAACTTCACTCTAAAGAGTGCTCTTCTTTGTCTTGGTTCTTCTTTGCTTGGATCTCTGATTAAGGTCCTCTTTAACATGAGGTTATCACCTTCCTCTCATTCTAATGGTACCTCAGATGGCTTGCTACTACAGCTTTATTCTTCTAGGACATAGTTAACTCTCTTTCCACCTCCTTAAGAAGTAGAACCTTTTTCAGGAAACCTATAGGTAGGATTCCCTAGCTGATTGCAATGGTAGTGTTTCATGGTGGCAAAGTAGGATGCTCCTCTTCCTTAATTATTGTTGTTCCTTCCTCTCCAACTAGTGTTAGAGCCTCTACCTCTGTTGTAACCTCCTCTATTTGAGTTTCCTTCCTGATTTTTAGTGAGCTTGTTCTCTCTTTGCTTCCTTGAATATGATCCTCTTCTACCATAGCCTCCTTGTCCTCTTCCTTCTCTACCTCTACCTCTTCCTTTGAAGTTTGACTTTGATTTTTTTTTCTTCTCTTCCACTTTCAATGCAAGTTGGAAACACTTATGTACAGTTGTGGGAGTCCACAATTTGATTTCCTCTTGGATATTCCATTTCAGGCCTCAAAGATACCTAGCCACCTTGATAGTCTCATCCTCTTCAACTCTTGACCTCAAGAAAAACTTATGGAATTCTTAAGTATACGTAGCCACATCCAAATATTTTTGTTTGAAACTCTGCCTATTCTTTTGTAACTAGATTTCATAATCCTTTGGTAGGTATTTCTCCTTTACCTTGTTTAAAATGGCCTTCCAATTTGAAATTTGATGCTTACCCATCTTCTCCCTCTCTTCTTGGAGGTATTTCCACCATGTTAATGTTGAAACTCTTAACCTTGACTTTGTAGCTTTTACCTTTTGTGCTTCAATTATGCCCTCACATTCAAAATGATTCTCAATACCTTCTATCCATTCCACAACTAGATCACTGTCCATTTTTCCATTAAATAATCGAATTCCTTCAAGAATTTAGCCTCCTAGGGCTCTGAGAGATTTTATAAATGGCTCCTCATTCATTGGAGGGTCTGGTTAAGGTATCAAGTGTTCTTCATCAACTTTCTTCTTCACTTTGTTTCTGCTGACTTCATCTCCATCTCTGATTTAAGTTGCATCTGCAACTTCTTGAATTTTTACCTTCATCTCATCCAAGGCTTCTTCAAGGAGTCTACTCCTTTACCTTTGATCTTTTATTACCCTCTTCTTCTCATCTACTTCCTTTGCAAGCTCTACATTAGTGACCATCTTGTTTTCAACTACTGATATTGTTGGTTGGAACATCTACTACAGGCCCAATCAATTTAGGCTTTGATACAAATCTGATGTGGTACTGGAGTCTCATTGCTACTACAAAACCATATTGGCTCAACTTGGATATCTTTCTCCTAGATCTCTTAGGGTATTGATAACCCTAAACTGAGGTAAGTCACTATCATCTTTACCTCCTCTCCAAGACTTTGTCCCACATCAAAATGTTATTCATCTTCCTTACTGAACCTATACAAACATATTCATTCTACTTACTCAATCAATGTTTTCATAACATTTCTTTCATTCTCTTCCCTAGTCATACTATTACCGAGATCACCTAGGGTAAGATGTCCAAACTCGTTGTTGCTTCTCCTACAGAAAACAAAATAAAAATATGTACAAGGGCTCCTCTCGAGTTCCATTTCAACACATGATTCTCACCATGGATTTAGGAATCTTGAGGGGCCACTACTATTTACAACCTAGAATGGGTGAAGAACTAATAACTTGCAAAACAAAAATAAAGTAAACTAATCTACTTGCATGTAAAATGAACAAATTTTATTTATATCCACTAAAAACACAGTCTGCAACTTCTCGTTACTAGAAACAAAACCAAACAATACAATAATATGCAAATTTGTCACTCTTCTATAGCTTTTCTTTTGTTTCAATCTCTACTATTCTAAAATGAAGGGGTGGGATGTTATTAATAACCATCCTCTTATTGGAATAACCCTAACTGCCCATTCATTCACAAGCATCTCTTAAGGAACCATTACAACTACCCATACTGTCCATAAAGACAAGATTCGCTTTTCACGGGCTATTACAACTGAATTTACCGAGCAACAGTAATGAAAAAACGAGCACTAGTCCAAATCGGTGCCAGTGTCAACCAAAATTCTCAGTGTTAACTTACAATGTTAACTAAAATTCATAGTGTTAAACAAAATTGTTAACCGAGCACCAGTCATACCGAGAAACTTATGAAAAGGTCTTGATGCCTTGGTTGGATTTATAGAGGCTTGCAACTACCTCACACATACATAACTAAAGGAAACAAACTAAGCAACCTATCTAAACATGGATTAACCTAGTCATATCTATCTTAGGTAAATTAAAAAAATGACCTTCTAGGGTCTACACACACTCTCCTGACATGACTAGAGTCAATACATGCTAGAAATAAAGAGCTAAGGGTTTGAGCTAGGTGTTCTACTGCACCATTGTATATGTAAGCTTTAATGGATCTGTACTCAGTAATTCTAGATTTCATACACTCAGGTCAATGAATTTTTTTTTACTACATTCTAATAGGTGTAGCAAATAGAAGAAATCCTTTCAAGAAAGGTGGATTTAACAATCCTTTGTAAATCTCTTAACCGAGTGCACACTAAATAGTGTTGCTAAAGCTCTTAATATAGTAGACCTTAACTAGTCTCCACATGATACTCCTAAAAGGGTAGATCATCATCAGTGATCAAAATTGTAAGCCTTAACCGACCCCTTCCAATCTGTAGATAGTGAAATTTTTGTGGGTGCCATCCCCACCGCAGTTTTTACCTTTTAAGAGGGGTTTTTCTGCATTACCATATCTTGTGTCATGTGTTATTACTTTCATGAATGTTTCTATGAATTTTGCATGCAATTAAGATTATGTATTGATATTACATGCATAAAGAAAGAACAACAGATAAAATAGGTAATGCAACTAATTTGATTACACATGGTTAAAGTTTAAATTACCTAAAAATTTTAGAGGTACTGATTCACCCCTCCCCTCTCAGTACATATTTCCCATTAATTCAAACATAGTAAACACATGTTAACATAATATGTTGTTAACAAATTATGTTAACAACATGTATGCTAGCCTATTGTGTTAACATGTTTTAGTAATTTTCAAACAAGCATAATAAGCTAACATACATGTTGTTAAAAAAAAATTTAACAACGTATTTTGTTAACTAAGGTGAAAATATTGTGCTGTATAGACACGACCCTCAAAGCTCAGGGGTCATCAAGCATTCCAAATGCAAAGATGTAAACAATTCCATTATGAACATTCATATTGTTCCACTAAATCAATAAATGAAATCAAAATGAAATTGAGTTAATCAGAAGACAAAGCTTGAATGCCTACCTCAAGTCATGGCTTCCATATGAAGATCAAATGCTAAGGAACTATGTTAAAAAATTTCACGGCATGAAATTTTATAACTGTACATATATAAAATTTGAAGGCATGAAATTTGACCTCTAATTTGACCATGATAATGCCCCCTCCATTGCTTATTCTTGATCATTGACTGCTAAGTATAATGGCCTTGTACTTAAGGATTGGACATCCTTTTTATAGTGACTTTGTGAAAAGACAATGCCAATTATTATACTTAAAATAACATGCTGAACTCATTGAATTATCGGACTAGGGACGTAAAATTCAAATGGCGTGTGTAAATTATATGCTCTAATCTGTACTAGGTTTTATTACTATCTGTGCAAATTGGAATGTTGAAAGGGATACTAAGCTAGGAAATGGAATGAGAAACTTAATATAAAGCTTTTAATTACATGTTGTAATAGTAAACTATCTTACTTTCTTATGTTGTAGGAACATCCAATTGTTCTATTACCAGTGGCTACAGGAGAAACAGAGTTCTAAATACTTCAAATGAACTTAAGACTAATTCCTACTAAACTACAAACTAAGTTCACCTCCCGCATGGGCCCCCACAAAAGAGTGAATGAAACGAAACTCAAAGATTAAAAATTGAAGATCTCATTTATTCATTTCCAAAGCATAGATACAACATGTAACAAGATTGTATTTCTTCTACTATTGAATTACAAAATAATTCTAAAAAAAATAACTAACTTCGACTAACTCTCTCGAGTTACAACAGTTGACTTATTTAAAGGAAGGCTACAACTATCCATAAATCTACGATCACTCCATCAATGAGGACCATTATCAAAACAACATAATGTCTCATAACAGAAATGACAGTTATCAACATTAAATATTCCCAGAATATAGCACATGATGGATCTAGATCCATGTGCACTATATGCAATAGGAAACTGTATTAACATGGTCTTCTCACGAAGACCTTGCAGCAGTCACACCTTCTCTTTCTTATGTGCTCTCTTGAGTGATTCAGCCAGAGGTCTATGGTATGCACGGTTGATCTTTAACTTCTTTAGCTCTACTACACTGGACTTAAACCAATCCCACTAATTCCTACAAAAGGATATATCTTTATCATTAATATTAGAATAAAGTGTTTAAGCTTCAATTAATACCCTTGCGAGACATATGGCTTCAGGAAAGAAACTAACCACAAACATAACATAGGAAAAAGGAAATATTCATTTAACATAAAACTTATTGCATCTTATCATTTCCATCCATGAGTTTTAATCAAAATATATCATGTCCTTTTGATCATCTACTTCACTAATGATGTCTTTACACATATGAAATATATATAAAATCATAAGTTTAATTATCAGTTTTGCAAGTAACTACTGAAAAGAAAGTAAAAAAAACACTAGAAAAGATGGCCATATGAGAGGCTCATCAATCATGACTTTTAGAAGTGTATGGCTTGACTATGCACATGCATAATTATAGATGAGGATCAATAATAGGGTTGGTACCATTAGTTGCTTAGATCCTATAGAACTAACCCCATATTTTCCTTGATTGCAGGTTCTGAATCCTACAGGAGCATACTAGATTCAACCCTGGGTGAACACCTCATTAATTCAGGCAATATTTGGTACCTTTATTATATATGTTCATCCACTTATGTATAATTGCATTCATTCATATTCTTCTAAAAATTGGCTATACTCATATTCTTCTTGTGTCTGAGTCTTCCAACTATGATCAATTTAATGTTGTAAATCTTGACATATAATTCTATATCAACATGTCGATATGATTATAATGTGGAGGAGTCAAAGAAAATATTTGTACAGTTATAAAACCTAAATTTAAATTTACAAACTAACATATCATTTATAAACCTACCGTAACATGTCATTTTTTGTTTGACATTTTTTGTCACAAGTAAAGAGTTCTCACCACGAGAAAATAGAGTGACCATTTTCTATCAAAACCATATGTGCACATATACACATTAAGGATCATGTTAGATAATACAAGGTAATTCGATCAAAATAGGGAGACAATCACTAGATTGTTGTCCAACTTTCAAAGAGAAGGCGATGACAAATGTTATTGTCCATGCAAGAGTTGTAACAGCTTAAAGACAAGAAGAATCAAAATCAAAACAACAAAGAGACATTGTAGGGAGAATGGTCACATTGACGGGGGGTTTGATTATCATCCATTGGTAATTTGTTTGTTATATTTTTTTCACAATTAATATAAATATGAAGCATGGAAGGAGGTTTGATTATCACATTGAAGGGGGTTTTGATTATCATCATTTTTATATAGGTCAATCTCCCCAGTGTAGTACATAATATGGACCACCACATCTAAGAGGAACATGGGGGAGTGAGTATATAGGAACATGGAGGTGTGAGTATTGAAGCTAAAGATCATGATCCCATGGAAGATTAGGATCATGTGCTAGAAAAAATATTTGAAGGTGATGGTATGAATGCATTGATCATTGACACATTTGGTACTAGTGTTGTAAGTACCGATGATGGTGATGATGATGATGATGATGATGATAATGATGATGATGATGATGAAATTGACATTTTCCATGATATAACTCTACTTTAGAAGGTGAAAATGCCACTTTATGAAGGCTCCCAATCCACTCTTCTCTCTATTGTATTGTTGTTGGTGAATTTGAAGGTTATGAATGGTTTATCCAACATAGAAATGTCACCTATGCTAAGGTTTTTCATATACATCATTATAGTCTATAAAATTTGAAACATGTACCATTAACATTGTTTATAGTAACGACTTATATTTTTTTCTATAGATTGATAGGTGAGTTTTTGTTACCACCATCAAATATTCTCCCTCGCTCGTATGGATAATTATGTGCCACTATGAAACATATTGGAATGGAGTATTAAGAAATAGATGCTTGCCCCCAAGATCATATTATTTATCATAAAGAACACAAAAATGCAATAGAATTCCTTGTATTCCATATGAGAAGATATCAAGATGATCAAATGACAAAAAAGGTGCCTCGCAAGGTTCTTCGTTACATCCCAATTATTCCATGTCTGAAATGATTATTCAGGTGCAATAGCTTGGTACAATTTATGGATTACCGAGCACGTGGAAAGAGTTGAGATGACATTATTTGAATTCCTATAGATGGTTCATCATTTATGGACATATAGTAAAAGTTGCCACAATTTAAAGAAGAACCTTGAAATCTCATGCTTTCTCTGGCAGCACGCGGTATCAATTCATATGGAGAGTTGAGATCTGTTTACTCGGTCTGGCCTATTTTTGTTATCAACAATAACCTTCCTCCATGGATGTCAATAAAGAAGGAGCATATTATGATGACAATGATTGTTCTAGTTATTTTATTTTTTTATAGTTATCTACATGTAATTATAAGTCTTGGAGTGAAATGGCCACAATAATTATCTGATGTTGTTAATTCAATTAGGTAAGTACCAAGTGAAAGATATGAATGTATATATTGCACCCCTTATCGATCAGTTGTTGGTGTTATGGAATGGTTTCACTATGTATGAAATATCTAGACCAATTTGGACAAAAACAATTTCAATTCCATGCAACACTTGTGTGGACAATTCATGATGCTCTAGGTTTGACACATTTCCATGGTATGTTATGGTGAATTCTAGTTCTACGCATTAATTCTAATTCCAAAAATTAACATATTTAATCCAATATTATCATTATCTTGTAGGTCTTCAAACAAAAGGAAAATTTTCATGTCCAATGTGTGGTCCAAAGATAAAATATGGTCATTCCAAAAGTTTATGAAATCAAATGTTTGATGAGTATAGGCACTTCCTCCCCAAAACTCACAAGTATCAAAGTGCGGAAAACATTGTTTCAATGGGAAAGAAGGGACTACATCAAATCCCTGAAGAATGAAACCTCACCTATGTCAGTTGGAATATAATATAATTCAAGGTAATATCGTTCCACCTAATGGTTGATGTTTGAAAATTATATATTTTGATTGTGTTTTGTTGGTTTATTATGTAGTTGATGATCTTGAAGGTCGTGAAGGCATCACTTACTAGCTTCCAAAGGGACTAAAATTTTATCCCAGAGAATTTAGTAGGCTTCCCTACTATGAACAACTACAAATTGTCCATTTGTTTGATACTATGCATATTAGAAAGAATGTAACAAAGACACTCTGGAAAATATTAGATGGAAGGTGTGACAAAGAAAAACTTGGAAAAATTTGTAATAAGATTCATGATTCAAATCATGCAATGAAAAATATAATTGAATCAAACAGAAATAGAGACCGGATTAATCCAAGTGCTCTTCCTTGGTTATTAACAGAGAAACAAAGTAAAGTCATAAAAGAAGTAATATGAAAAATTTGATTTCCTACAGGATTTGTTGCGAATATAAGCAATCTCATATAAAAGAAAAGTGATTTTGGGTCACAGATGAAAACGCGTGATTGGTATACCTTCATCAAGATAATTCAAATTATTTTGTATTTATAATACATTTGTGTAACTGCATTCAATTTTCCTTTTTTGAAATGATCAATTGACAATTGTTTAATTATTTTCTACCCCTACCGCTCCAAGATAACTTCGACAATAATATCAAATAAGTGATATATGATCTTGGAAAATACATGAGGTAAGCAGTGATATTTGTTCAATATATCAAACAAGTAATATATTGTATAGTCTTGTATTTATATATTTTTGTTTCTTGAATCCCTTGTCGGTGGTTGCCATCTAAAGAAATCTATAAAGAAGATATAAAAAATTGGAAGAAAATAATTCCTCATCTAATTTGTGAAATACAAAAGTGTTTACCTTCAAATTTTTTCAATGCACAAGAAAAGTACCTCATACACCAAGTTGAGGAGATTGATTTGTGTGGCCCTGTACAGACTAGGTCTATGTGGATGGTTGCAAGATAGTTCAAAATTTTGAAGGGTTTGGTATGACAAAGAGAACTTCCCAAGGGTTCTATGGTTGAGGGATATATGCTATACTAGATGATGGTTTACGTTACTCAATATCTTCATAATCTTGCAGCAAAGACCCATATAGATTGCATTTTGGATCTCGACTCCATTAAATTTTTTGAAGGTGAGTACTTGGTGGAAACGAAAGATTTAGGAAACTAAAAAGTAATAAATTATGATATATTATTGCATTTATTTAATTCTTAAGCTTCAAAATAAATTTTTTGTAAGTCATCTATTTACTTTTGTACAGTTGCTAAAGGGTGGGATGAAATGCATTTTTTTATTGCAAACAATCAAGATTGGATGACGGTATGGATTGATTGATGTCAACATTATGGTCATAAATTAAAATGGTAATTCTTGTCATCATTGGTTATACAAGCTCATCGTAATGGAGATCCTAATGTTAGACAAAAGGAAATAGATTTAGTATATGGTTTAAGAGATCACCAGCTACTTATAAATTTGTTAATCAACTGTATGTTTTTCAACTCGTGATGCAATAATTTATACATGTTTGACATTATTGTAGGTGAAACACCATAAGGCTATGTTATTCAATGGTTATAAATTTTACATCAAAAATTTGAATGACATGAAGAGAACTTGTGATTCTGGGATAAGTGCAGTATTCCAAGTGACCAATATTTCATCTAGAAACAACTTACATCATCGAGAGTTGCAAAATTGATACTATGATATTTTGATTAATATAATTGACTGTGACTTTAAATCCTTCAAATTATTTCTCTTTGTCATGAAATGGTAGAGACTACATATCAATCAAAATGATCCTGATAGAACTATTATTGAAGATAACAATGGATTTCCAATGATTAATACAAGGTTGTTTGAGCCAATTTGGGAAGAGCCCTATATTCTTTCAAGCCAATGTGAGAAGGTATTTTACTCAGAGGTTCCACATAAAATGGGTTGGTCATTTTTTGTTAGACATGATCCAAGAGGAAGGCTGATAAATTATAATGTTAAGGAAGAATAAGATACCAAGGAAGAGGAAGAAGTGGAAGACGATGTAGATGATGATCACAATCGAGAGTTAGTCGAAGAAGAATATGAAGAAGAAGACAATGATGATGCTACTACGGATGATGATGATGATGATGATGATGATGATGATGATGATGATGATGATGATGATGATGATGATGATGATGATGAAAATGATGACAATAGTGGTGGTGATGATGTTGTTGATGAGGATGATCTTGATGATGAGATGGATGAAGAATAATATCAATGACATGAATGAAATGTACAATTATGCCAGATGTTTGGCATGTTTTAATGATTGTTTTGGGTTGAAATCTACACTTTTCGACTAATATTCTTAGGGTTTCATATTAATGGCATCTTTGGTTTTAATGCAAATATCTAACTACTTTTATTCACCTTTTTTTATATTTCATACTTATATCTTTGATTTTCTTTAAGAGAAATTTCATTCTGAAAGAGTGTATTTAATCTCCATATGATTAAATAGTCTCACTAGTTAAGATTACTCTCATTTCTAGTGGGCATGACAAGAATCAAATCAATTGAAAGACACCAGTATTTAGACATGCACAAATTAGTGACGTGATTAAGAAAATTACCTTTATTTATCATTTTCTAGGATATTTTTGTATATCAATGCATTTAATCTAAATACTATCTTATGAGATTTTCTTTTGATAATTTTCTATTTCCTTGCACATCAATGACATTAAATCACAGGGGATTCTCTTTATTTCCTGTAGTGGAGTGACCTAATTTTGAAAGTATAAATAGATAATTTTAACAATGTATAATGTACTTCACAAGATGTAATAAAAACTATGGAGTGAACTATGTTTGTGTGATTATATAACTATTATCTTTTGTCAGGTATCCGACACAATCTCATAACTTGTTAGGAATAAGTCAATACACCACATATAGATTAATTTCTTTTACCATTTGTAAAATATCTCTCTCATTTCCACCTATCTCTCTCATTTCATGAAGTGTAGGTACCAGCAAATAGGTATTTTTAAGATTTGTCTTCCTTGAGAGAGGAAAGTGTAGGAATTGAAGTAGAAAGTGAGACATTTAGTATGTCTAAATCAAGGAGATCGACTCGAGGTCAAAAGATCAGAAATAAATTCAATAAACACATGGAATTTTTCCTTTCTCAAGGGGATCACTCTCTTATGATGATGAGAGAAAAGGTGACCCCGAGGTTCCCTTTAGGTAAAAACACCTATAGAAAAAATGGTTCACCGATGAATTTCCTTTAATAAACACTAATTTTTTATGTTAGAGAGAGGATATATTGCATAGCACCATCTTCATTACATGGTTTGGTCATATTTTCCAAGGATGGCATAAAGGTATCTTACAAAAAAAAATTTAAATTGATGGAGAATGTTGGACCTTGTGTATCATATTAAAATGGAAGCACTTCCATTTTGGTAGGTTTAGCACCCTCATTTAGTGCATTTACATGTTAGAATGCATCTACACTTGATTGTTCTATTCTAGGTAAAATTAGGGTTAGGAGCCTAAGGATTCTCCTTAATTTCCTCTTTTTGACTCTATTTTCTAGGTAGGATCTATGTACTATTCCTCCTAGCCTTCATCACATCTCTTCTAGGCCCTTGTGCCCTTTTCTAGCATTCTGTTATGTTTTCTCTTCATCCCAGGTCTCTGATTGACCTGGGAACCTCATTGACTCTTCAAGGTGACCAACCTCAAACCTCAAGTTAGGTTTGAGGTCGACCTTGACCTAGGTGAGGGTCAATATTGACCTTGACCCCTGTCAGGTTTTGGTTCCCACTTTCAAATTTGGATCATACCAGGGTCCTAAACTCAAAAAATTGGTCCCTGAATCTGAATGCAGAAGGGTTTTCTCAAAAATTTGAACTAATGCATTCCCTCCTTAGTTGGTTATTGTGATTGGAGCATAATTCAAGGTGAAAATTGAATTTGGATCCCTCACATTTCTCTAGGAGGCTTACCTTGAAATCTCTATATAAGCACTCTCTTTTGCCTTCATTCTTCATGAGATGAAATAAGATGATAAAAGGATTCGATGAAAACATGACATGATGATGATGAAATAATGCAAGAGGATGATATAGGAGGACAAGCTATGATGATTCCTTGATGAAAACAAAAATTTTGTGGACATTTATTGTAGCAAGAAGGACTTCTTTAAATCTTTCCTTCTTCTTGGATCTACTATCTTGAACATTCAAGCATTCAAAATATATAATCATGGGGTAGGAACTACAGATTGTGATTTTATTAGGAGTACATTATCCTTGGTTTCTTGGTATGATTTCTTTATCCTATTCAAATTTATGCATTTCTGTCTCGTTTAAATTCATGCTAGGGTTTCGATCTAGAGGGTTAGACTTGGCATTGCACATTCAAAGCTCTTCGTACGAGAAACACACACACATACTCTATTACATTCGGCTATCTGTGAAGGTGAAAACCACCAAAATGGGGGTTTGACTAAGGAAAACCCCTAGATAGCTACACCAAAACACCATTTTTAGATATCTATTGTCATGGTTTTGGGAGTTGTAGAGCAGATCCAGATACCCTTTTCATCAAAATTTCAGGATTCGCTAACAGATTTTTCATCGGAGCAGTGCAAGTCAAGGTTGACATAAAGGGGTCAAGGTCAACCTTCATCTAGGTCAAGGTCAACTTGACTCTGATCAAGATAATAATTCTGGTTTTTCTTCATCTTTGTGTTTGTGTTCTAGATCCGGTTGCAAATTTTCTGGAAACCTGACATGGACACTAGAAAACATGCATTTTCAGATCTACTATGTGATGAGGTATTTATCTAATTTCCTTCTTCTTTGCAAATATTTTCAGATCTATATTTCCTAACATTAAAATTAAATATAGGTGATTAATGTGGCATAGAGTCTCTTTTATGTGCAAGCCTCAATTGTACTAAACCCTATCAAAAACTATATTTTTCACCCTACATTTTGGTGAACCCGCGATAGAAAACTCTTTATTTTTGGTGTTAGAATTGCATTTTATGTTAGATCTTACATGCATATAAAATTATATTTATTTTATGCTCTTGCATTTATATTTCAAAAAAAAAAATTACAAAATTTCTTTTAACATACATAAAAATTTACATTTTTTATGTTTGTAGTGTTACTTTGTGTTTAACATTTATGATTTTTGTTTTGAATACTTTGATGAGGCTTTTATTTGAAAAGAGGATAGATCCCTTAATGAGGTAAATGGAAGTGAGAATGAAAATTGTTCAAATAAGATCTCCATTGATCCTATTCCTATTTAATCCTCATCCACAACCTCTTCAATTGACCTTTACCATAGGGTGTGTGCATGGTTACCTTCATGTTCTATTATTTGCAACATTGATACACCTAGAATGTTATATCCTAAACCTTTTTTGATGATAAAAGGATGTCCTCAGATAACAATTAAGGGTAAACCTAGAGATACTTTGGATTAATTTCTTTGATAACACGGATTCTGTTTCACATCTTATCTCACACGAAATAATCCTCAACCTAAAGGTCTAGTTTCTTTACCTCCTTCTCAACCTATGCTTCCTCAAGCACCTAAGTTTCCATCTTATTTTAAGGACTATGACTTAGTCTAACAATTACATGCTACTCCCGCTAAGATATATTTATGTGAATTACTTTGAACTTCCCCAACATATCATGAGGCATTGCAAAAGGATTTATCTACCCTCCCAACCTCACCTCCAAACCAATAGAATATTAATTCCTTTTTTGAGTGCATGCATACTATGCCTTCTCTACCTCTTATTTTGTTTAGGAATGATGATTTACCTTCTGTCGAGGTGCAGAATCAATATGATTCTCTTATGGTTGTTATTTCTATTAATCAAAGTATCATTCATAGAACATTAATTGAAAATGGATATGGGCTTAATGTTTATAGCATGGATATGCTTAAGGAAATTAAGGCTGATCTTACAACTATTCAACTTGATAATGTCCCTATTCATGGATTTGGTAATATTGCAAAGAAAACTTTGGACATTATTACGCTACCTATTAAAGTTGGTCCAGTTATTCTCAATACACCTATTCATGTTATGCCTGGACCTCTCAACTATAACCTTCTTTTAGGAAGACCTTGGTTACATACTATGCATGCAATTCCTTCTACTCTTCATCACAAGGTTAGGTTAATTTATAACAATTTGATGAATACGTTACATGTAGATGATGCGCCGAATCCTTTCTTAAATGCGGAATATGGTAAGGTTTCTAAACCTCTTTAACCAATTAAAGAACCTAAAAAATCACCTAAGATTAAAAAATTGAGGCTCCATCTTCTTCTTTGACTGAGGATGATTGGGTAACATTGGACTTTAATCCTTCTTTTATTGGATAATATAAGGTTTCTGATTTGGAATTCATGAAACAACAAAGTGGGTTTGAAAAAAAAAAATTTAGTCCTTCCCCACTTTTTGCCGAATTAAAAAGTAACTTTGTTGCTGCTTCAATTAACAAAACAATTGAAACAATAAAACCTGATTTCTATGACATTGTGACATATGCGGATCCTTGGACTCAATCTAATATGCCCGATAGATATGGTTATGGTTATCATCTGCTTAAGAAATCATGATTTAATGGTTAAGGATGTGGTAAATATGAACGAGGTATCCCAGTACATTTGGATAATGAAATTTATGATTATACGTATGGATTGGGTTCAATCCTTACAAACAACCATTGATTTTTCCTCTCAATCTTAATCATATCTATGGTGGACATTTGAAGTTGGTTAACCCGCTCATTCTTAACTTGGATAAATTACCTAGCTTTGATATTTTTCCTAAAGATGAAGCATGATCAAATTTCTTAGGAGCTTATGAGGATCTACCTATGTTTCATCATAAACAAAAGAAGCCCTATTGTCTAAATATAGAAGCTTATTTTGGATAACATGATGAATAGGATTTTTCTCCTTTACCTATGGATTCTCTGATATAAATTTATTTGTTAATAACTGAGACTATTGAGGTCCACATGGATGTAAATGACTCTGAGACAATGATAAATATTGGGAAATGTT
Organism: Thuja plicata; assembly: GCA_018584345.1. Classification (NCBI taxonomy): domain Eukaryota; kingdom Viridiplantae; phylum Streptophyta; class Pinopsida; order Cupressales; family Cupressaceae; genus Thuja; species Thuja plicata. The sequence continues at coordinate 314,928 of MU224311.1, read as the reverse complement.
TGAATCAAGATGAACATGATCAGTTGGTTTCCCTTTTACTTGAATATAAGGATATTTTTTCTTGGACATATTCAGATATTTCGCGTATAGACCCTAAGATTTTTACTCACAATATCATTCTACAAACCAAATATTAAACCTGTGAAGCGGAAAATCCAAAAGATGAATCCACAAATTGCCTTATTAGTTAAGGATAAAATTGAAAGATTATTGGATGTTGGATTCATCCATTCTATTGATCACTCATATTGGATTTCAAACATTGTGGTCATTTCAAAAGGAGAAAATAAAATAATAATATGTACTAAATTTAGAGATTTAAATAAGGCATCCTTAAAAGATGATTTCCTGTTACCTAATATTGATATGATTGTGGATTAAACACCAAGTCATGCTCTATTATCTTTTACGGAGGGCATTTCAGGTTGTAATCACATTTGTATTCCTACTGAATATCAACTTAAGACCAAATTTATAACACCTTGGGGAACAATTTGTTGGGTCATGATACCTTTTGGATTAATAAATGTGGGATAAACTTATCAATGAGCCATGAATTTGATTTTTTATGATTACATTCATAAGATTCTTGAGGATTATGTGGATGATATCTTGGAAAAATCTATCCAAAGAGAGGATCATTTTAGTATTTTATGACAAATATTTCAGAGGATTATAAGTTACAATATGAGATTGAATCCTATGAAATGTTCCTTTGGAGTGGATTTCGGTAAATTATTAGAGTTTATTATCTCTAAGAGAGGCATAAAAGTTGACACTGAAAAGATTGATGCTATTTTTAATATGCCTCCTCCTAAGAAAATTTCTTAGTTATGAAGTTTACAAGGAAAAATTCAAGCTATTCGTCACTTTGTTTCAAACTTAGCTGATAAAATTGTTCCTTTTACTTCCTTTCTTAGAAAGGATACCACTTTATCTTGGAATGAAGAATGTAAGCAATTCTTTGATAAATTTAAGGATTATCTTGCTAATCCTCCTATTTTTCAACCTGCTCAATTTAATAAACCCTTTTATCTATATACTTCATCTACTCCGAATGCGGTGAGTGCATTGTTGGCTCGACATGATAGTTAAGGTAAGGAAAGACCTATGTATTACATTAGTAAGACTTTACTTGATTACAAAAAAAGATATACCAATTTTGAAAAATAATGCTTAGCTTTAGTTTATGCTTGTCAGAAACTCTGGCATTATCTATTAAATTTTTAAGTCAATGTGACTGTTAAATTTGATCCTTTGAAACATCTCTTCTCAAACACTGATCTCTCTGGTTGTCTTCCAAAATGGGTGATATTACTTATGGAATTTTATCTTAATTTCATTTCTCAAAATTCAATTAAAGGGAAAGCTTTAATGGATGTTTGGGAACTATAAAAACATTCTAGCTATTAAACAAGATGATGTTTGGGAACTATATTTTGATGAATCTAGATGTAAGAGAGGTTCTAGTGTTGGTATTACCTTGATTCCTCCTTCAAAAAACCAATTACTATGTTATATAAATTGACTTTTCATTGTACTAACAATATTGTGGAGTATGAATCTCTTATAGCTGGCTTACGAGCAACTTCATCCCTTAATATTAAAAGATTGGAAATTTATGCAGATTCACAATTGATTATGGAACACATCAAAGGATTTTATCAGACTAAGAATGATAAAATCACACAATATAGAGATTTGGCTCTTGATATTATTTATCAATTCTCTTCCTATATCATTCAAACTTTACCTAGGAAAGACAATCGACATGTGGATGCCATGGCAAGTGCAACTTCTTTGGTTTATCTTGAGAATAATGTTGAAGACTTCAAATTTACTATACATACTCTTAAAAACCCTACAATTTCCAATAAGGTTACCTCTGATTGTTTCAATTTGAATTTGGATGAATGGTATTCTCATATCTATCATTTTTTGAAAGATGGTACCTTTCCTGAATCGGCAACAAGGAACATGCGTAATCATTTTAGGAAGCTTCCAGTGCATTATATCATTTTAGGAGATATGCTTTACAAATTCTCTTATGATGGTTTTCTATTAAGATGTCTTGGTAGAATTAAAATTCCAATAGCTTTGGCAGAAGCTCATTCTAGTTCTTATGGGGGACATTTTGGTGGAAAACCTTTATTCAATAAACTTCTTAAAATGGGATATTATTGGCAAACAATGGAACAAGATTCTTTCATGTTTGTTAAAAAGTGGACCCTCAATGTCAGAAATGTAGTAATTTGTTTCATGCTCCTTCTCATGAGCTTCGTAATCAAGTTGCTCTATGGCCTTTTAGTATTTGGGGTTTTTGATCTTATTGGAAAAATCTCACTAGCTTCTTCTCAAGGACATACATACATCCTGACAGCTAGAGATTACATTACGAAGTGATTGGAAGTTGTCCCTCTCCATTCGACTACTACAGATATTATCTCTGATTTCATTCTTAACAATATTATAACACAATTCGGTATTCCTTCAAATATAGTTTTGGATAATGGTACTTCGTTCAAGAATAAAACTGTCACAAAATTCTTGGAGAAATATTGAATTCAACATAGATTTTCAACTCCCTATTACCCTCAATCTAATGGTCAAGCTGAAGCATCTAATAAAGTCATTGAACAAATTATGAGGAAAACTATTAATAAACATGCGAAAGATTGGCATACCCAACTTACCTATGCTTTATGGGCTTATAGGACTAGTGTTCATACTGCCATGAGTACTTCTCCTTATAATATTGTCTACATAACTAATTCTATTATTCCTTTGGAATTGGAAATATCTTTTTTACGTGTTTCATTTCATGGGATAATTGACAAGGATACATTTTGAGAACAAAGATTACAAGAATTAAAAATGTTGGATGAAGAACGAATAAATGCTTTAAAACATATAGGCTTATCATAAATCACTTCAGAAGCTGTATAATCACAAGGTAATTGAATGGTCATTTGTTGTGGGTGATTTAGTGTTATATGAGAATCAAAGAAATATGAATGCTTTACCTAGTGAAAAAGGAAAGCTTAGCCCTAATTGGCTTGGACCTTTTGTTGTAATTGAGGACTTTGGTTTAGGTACTTACACAATTGTTGATAAGGATGGTGTGCCTTTTAAGGAACCTATCAATACTATGGATCTCAAACATTATTATCCTTAGTACATCATTTTTTCCTTGTGTATTTATGTATTCCTTATAAAATAGTTATGATTGTTTTATAGGTTATGTGATTTTAGCGGATTACATTTGAATACATTTTATACAAATTCTTTCTTTTTGTTAAGTTTTAATTTAATGGTGAAAATATAGTAATCAATCACATAAATAACTAACAAAGAAAGTTTTTTATTTATATATCCTCTCTCTCATTTGTATCACTATCTATGATGTCCGCTATTAATGGTTGGTGTATAGCGCTAGGTCTCTAGTAGTATCTTGTCAGATGTGCATACCAAGGTACTCCTCTGGGGACCCCATGTATAAGACCAAACTATCTCATCACCTTTTCATAGTAGTATGGCATCACTATCTGACTGTTGTGACCTACTAGCTGCTTACGCTGCTGTGAGTGTCTCATTTGGTGTCGCGTATCTGGCCATTCTATCATGTGACAGTATGGTCTCCATATCACATTTGTGACTGGTACATGGTCTAGACATACCCTTAAGTAGAGGATATCTTTGTGCTTCCAGACATCTTCCAGTGGGTAAGAAAAGGCTCTAGGTGTGGTCACATCTACCATCACTAAAACACCCTGTGGTCATGTACATGCAAAGAGCTCAAACATCCAAACCTATAAAAATGTACATACTGTGTGACTCTCTCACTGGTATCTCACCAACTTACATAACTCATGGTAGAGATGGGATAGCATGTTGTGGCCCCATGTAAAGATAGTCCTATCACTCTCCATCATGTGTACGAGATAAGAAAAGAGTGCTGAAAAGACTGTATCCTTTGTGTTGGGTACCACATCTCTTCTTGGCCCCTGTGCATTTTCCCAACATTCTGTTATGTTTTATCATCATCCTAGGTCGCCGATTGACTTGGGAACCTCACTAACTCTTCAAGGTGACCATCCTGAAACCTCAGGTCAGTGTCAAGATTTACCCTCACCTAGGTTAGGGTTGAGGTCAACCTTGACCTAGGTCAAGGTCAAGGTTAACCTTGACCCCTGTCAGGTTTTGGTTCCTGCTTCCAAATTTTGATCATATCGGGGTCCTAAACTCAAAAATTGGTCCCGGAATCTAAATGTGGAAGGGTTTTCTCAAAAATTTGAATTAATGCATTCCCTCCTTGGTTGATTATTATGATTGGACCATAATTCAAGGTGAAATTTGAATTTGGGTTGCTCACATTGCTCTAGGGGGGCTTACCTTGAAATCACTATATAAGCACTCTATTTTGCCTTCATTCTTCATGAGATGAAACTAGATGATAAAAGGATATGATGAAATCATGACATGATGATGATGAAAGAATGCAAAAGCATGATATAGGAGGACAAGATATGATGATGTGTTGATGCAAACAAGCATTTTGTTGACAAGCTATTGTGGACATTGATTGGAGAAAGGAGTTCTTCAAATCTTTCCTTCATCTTGGATATACTATCTTCAACATTCAAGAATTCAAAAGATATAATCATAGGGTAGAAACTATGAATTTTGAGATTGATAGGAGTACTTTAGCCTTGGGGGGTTGGTATGCTTTCTTTATCTTATTCAAATCTATGTATTTCTCTCTCATTTCAATTCATGTCCTAGGGTTTGAGTCTAGAGGATTAGATCTTGGCATTGCACATTCAAAGCTCTTCCTACGAGCAACACACACACATACTCTATTACATCTAGTTATTCATGCAGGTGGAAACCACCAAAATGAGAGTTTGACTAAGGAAAAACCATATATAGCCACCCCAAAACACCATTTTCAAAAATCTATAGTCACGATTTCAGGAGTTACAAAGCAAATCTAGATACCCTTTTCGGCAAAATTTTAGGATCTGCGAACATATTTTTTGTCAGAGCAATGCAGGTCAAGGTCGACATAAAGGGGTCAAGGCCAAACTTCATCTGGATAAAGGTCAACCTGAATCAGATCTAGAAAATATTTATGGGTTTTCTCTAACTTTGTGTTTCTGTTCCAGATCCGGTTGTAGAATTTTTGAAAACCTAACATGGACACCAGAAAATAGGTATTTCCAAATCTAATTTTTTATCTCAAAAAATAGATATTTGTATATTAATTATAAAAATAACTTTTTGAAAGAGTACCCGAACAAGAGGGTAACTGAGCACTTCACCGAGCAGTCTCCACACAAGCTAAGGAACAAAAAAACATATTTTTGGTTGAGAAGGATTACCAAGGACCCAAGATGCTTCTGCATCAACATCTGAAACATTTTATAATCAACTATAACAAAAAAAAATCCCATGACATACAGATTCCAGATTCCAAACTACAAAATCACTGGAACCATGGCCATGTGATAAAAAAGGACATAGTTTGCAGTAAAATTTTATGAAACCCAACCACAACATATTTTTCCTTTTCTTTAAATGAGAAGAACCAAAAATAACGTTCCTTGAGAGCCACTACTAACTGTCAATTCCAAACAACAAAATCTCATGAGCAAACTAGCCAAATAAATTTAAAAAAAAAATCACCAACAATTTAAATCCTTATTTTGTGAAAGCCAACCAACGGACACTTTGCCTTTCCAAAAATTGTATCACAAAGGTCAAGGAGATAGGTTTGAATGCCTTGATATGGCATTTTTCCAAACTAATGTAATAATTAAATATCTCATCCATCAAAGTATTTATAGATGACCAACGTAAAGAAGTATATTTCAAGATTGTAAGTTGCAAGCACTAAATAAGTGAAATTCATTGTTCATGCAAATGTTTCCAAAGTAGTTTCTATATTTGTGAACAACCTAGTTTTGCTCAGCAACAATTCTTCTCAAGAAAATAATCTTCACAAATTTCTTTACATTTTCAAAAATGAAAAAAAAAAATTATGGGAAATTAAATGTGGAAACACTTTGGCTTTGAAGAGTATTTCAACATTTTTTATTGTTTTCCCTCGTTTCATACAACAATAGATGTCACAAGTCAATTTATAAAGTTCATTGGTTGATTGATATATAAATCATTGTGATATTGCTATCGGGATTCAACTGTGTAGTTTTTGAGTCAAACTCATTGACCCATAATTCATGAGTAGTGTTTCACATGAATGGTTCTCCTACTTATCAATTGATGAGCTTAAGGGGATTTCTAATGAATGGTTCATAAGGCACAACACTTGGTGAAGGTTTTGCAAATGAGAATGCAAGTAGAGTGGGTTTAACCATGGAGGAAAATCTGTAGTTAAACGCGCTCGAGCTGGAGTAGTACTGGGATGGGTGACCTCCCAGGAAGTCCCGGTGCTTCACCTCTGTGAGCATCACCTAGATCCAATGAGTGCTAAGTGTTCCATTCATTCTCATGACAGATGGGTTCACGTGAACCACTACTCACGAATTATGGGTCAATGAGTTTGACTCAAAAACTACACAGTTGAATCTTGATAGCAATATCACAATTTGACTTGCTGTGGAAAAATATCTCCTACTTATCAATATAATTCATTGTTTAAAATTAATTATATAATTTTTAAAGTATTGTTTCAAAATAATTAAATATATAATGAAAGTTTCTTATATTTTTTTATGAAATCATTCTTCTATGAATAGAATTTAGATTACATGAAATATATTCTTAATAGATGAGTTCAAATTAAACATAATTTTGATAAGGATAATCTACACCTATTAATTGTTGGTGTTCTAATTCAAAAGGAAATTTGATTCAAGTGACTTTTCAAAATTCAAACAATAAAATAGAAAAAAAAAATTTCTTCTTAAAGTCAATATTAGCAAAATATAAAAATAGAAGGCAATTAGTTATAACATGTATATTAAACTAAAAGAGGGGTAAAAATATTATTGAATACCAAAGAGAATAGAATAACAAAGGAAACAAAGAGCACTAAAGAGCTTTATCTTGGTCAACAAGTTGAGCCAACTTATGAGATAAATCAGGGGAAGCATCCTATGATCAACAATATTCCAATCGAGCGCATGATTGGAAGCCCATTTAGCCAAGAAATCAGCCACACCATTCCACTCCCGAGGGATATGCATAAAAGACATAAATTCTAGAGAATTGCATAACTGAGTGATCTATTGAATAACTAGAGCCAAATGCCAATCCACATCTACAAGGTTCCGTCTATTCAATAAATTCACTATGACCTGTGAGTCTATCTCACAGGTAATTCTTCTCCAGCCACATTGACAACACTGTTCCACTATAACCAAGATAACAAGGGCTTCCATGAGGTTATTTGTATGGTAACCCTTGTAGATAGAGAATAGAAATTGAATGTCACTAGAACTATCACGCCCAACTCCCCCAATGCCATCCGGTCCAGGATTTCCCTGAGAAGAGCCATCACTAGTGATTTTAAGAACTCCAGACTGGGGAGCAGTCCAATGCCCCTCATGATTAACACGTTGAGAATGCTGCATGGCTCTATTCCCAACGCGTCTATGGGGCAGAGAGGGGGCACCGCCCTAAAGAGGAAAGAAAAGGCGTGAGTAAATACCAACATCTCTAGGGTCCAAAACTCCACAAAAGTCACATTTTTCTAGGAGTGTTTCATGAAGAGAATGAACGATTTTCCCCCACAGGTGTCTAATCCCCAACTGCACCTCTCGAAAGATCCTCCTATTTCTCTCAAGCCAAACATGCCATAAAATAAAGGAAGGGCCAATAGTCCAAGCAACCTGAAGAAAAGAGGTCTTGGAAGGGGGATGGCCTAGATGGTCCCAGAACTTAGACAAGGAAGAAACATGCCTGCATGAACATCCCCACACACTCCACCAGAAGTTCCCAAATTTGCTTGACAAAGGAGAACTAGAAAAAAAAGGTGGGAAATAGTTTCTTTATTATTGCGGTATAAGACAGAGATGGAGGGCCCCTGGAAGCCTCTCTTACAAAGATTCTCCCAAGTAAGATAGCGATTATAAACCAGAATCCAGAGGAAAAAGTTACACTTAGGCCAAGAAAAGTTATTCCAAGCTTTCTTCCACCAAGAAACCTCTACCTCGCCAAACAATTTCTTAGTCAGCGCAAGGTACCCTGAAGAAATAGAATAATTTCTATAAGAAGCACCTCCCCAAGTCAAAACATCATGTTCCTACAGAGAGCTGCACTCCCTAGAAGCCAAGATCTGCGAAAGCTCCAACTGATCCCCCAGAGAACCACCTGGCAACCAATCAGAAGAATTCATCCATTTGTAAGCAATAGCAAGGCCCAGGTTATGAGCCTACTTATAATGAGCCACTTTATTCCATCCAACAGAAAGGAAAAAATCACAAAGAGGCTGTGATGGGGAGGTCACCTAACTCTCTGAAATTCCTACTCTCTTCTAGGAATCTCACCTGGAATCCTATTCAATTCAGGACTCTCTAGACTCACCCTTGAGT